>PITA01004482.1:0-122899 GCA_004023965.1 Spilogale gracilis
TGTGGTGCATCTGCTTTTAATTTTAAGGTTTATTTTGCTTTGCTAAAATTAAACTCACCTGTACTGGGAAAATTCACGATGTCCATGGCTCAGGCAGTGAATAAGCTACATGTTGATGCCGTTTCATCAGGTTACCTGGGGCTAGCTCCTCAGGCGAGTTCTCTCTCTCTTCATCTGTAAAATGGGGCCAATAAATGTAGATGAGTCCTAGGGCTGGAGTAAGGCTGAAAGGAGGGTACCTAGCACGTGGCCAGCCACCGCTTCCCCTAAATATTAACTATTATTATGATTATGACTGTCAAGTCCCGCTTTCTGTTCAATCGAAACAAACAAACAAGAAAGTGATACCCGCAGCTCCTGCAAAACCCACTGTTCCCCAAATCAAGCCCCAGCAGCCAGAAATCCCACACTGGGGATTATCTAATCTGTGAGACCGTCCTGTGGAAAGTGTGCCCCTTTTGCAGGGTGTGAAAGCTCCTCACAGGGTATAATGCCTTGATGGACCCAGACAAGCAGGAGGAGACTGAAAGCCAGGGTTTCTCCTTTCCCGTCCAGACTTTTCTAATTACAGACTGAACAGTCCAGTCATTAGCTTCTCCTAGAAAAAGAAAAGGCTAGAATGATTGCTCCATATGGGCCGGGCCGCCAGGAAGACCAAATTAAATGATGTCCATGGGGGTCCTTTCCCAACCACGGGGGATCCCTTATTAGCAGTCTTTCATTCTGCAGGACGATTGCTTGTGAGAACTTCTCCTAAAGAGCGTTCAGTGGTGGGAGAGGGAAGACATTGAAAGGATCCGCACCTTCTGGGAAAGCAGATAAAAGAAGAGCAAGTGCTCAAGGGAAGACAGGCAGGATTTCCTCCGGACAAAGCAGCCTAACTTTCTGTTTTTCTAAAGGTTTCATGCTTCCTTGGTCCTTGGCAGGCCTCCTTCATGATCTTGGGCTTCCATGTTTGTAAATTACCTAAAGCAGACTTGCAGGGGCATATATTGGAGCTGAGAAATCGCATCTTCATGATGGCTCTTGCCTTTCAAGGTCTTAGAGTAGCAGGGCTTAACGCAGAAAAGAAGAGACTAAGGAGTTGCCTGGGCTGAAATGCCACAGCCCATCTGTGCCTTGCTTTGGGAAAAGCAATTTGACTCCCTGTCTCCCTCACCTCTTCTAATGCTCTCAAGATTCAAAATGATGCCTTTTTCTAAGGATATGTTTGTCTTTTTATTTGAATATCTAATTATTTTTATACCATCCAAACAGAACCCCAGATCACCAAAAGTCTATAAAGAATAGAACAAAGCAATTATATGCAAATTGTTCCTTAATAACAGTAGCAAATGGATCCAATGTGTGTGCTTCATAAAGGTAGTGGCCCCCCCAAAAAAAACCCAGGGAGCACCATTCACATATTCATCCCTATCATGGTCTATGTGACTGGTGGGTTGGGTTTTGGGAGGGGTTGTTGTTGTTGTTGTTGTTGTTTTGGGTTTTTTTGCAGTATACAACCTATCCAACTGTACACAGCAGCCCTTGTATTGGTAGTCTCCTTCTTTAATTTGGCCACCTTTGATATAGAAAAGATAATGAGATGCCCCTTACCTCTGTGGGGTATGTGACTCATTGCAAAGGGCTAGGTTTTCTGACTTTCCCTCATCTGCTGATTGCCAAACCCACAGACCAGCTCCCATAGGATCAGGATCTACGAGCAAGAGGACTACAGAGGCCAGATGGTAGAGATCACTGAGGATTGTTCCTCGCTTCATGACCGCTTCCACTTCAGTGAGATCCACTCCTTCCACGTGCTGGAGGGCTGCTGGATACTCTACGAGATGCCCAACTACAGGGGGCGGCAGTACCTGCTGAGACCGGGGGACTACAGGCGCTACCACGACTGGGGGGCCATGAGTGCCCGAGTGGGCTCATTGAGGAGAGCCATGGATTTCTATTGAAATATTTGTACTCTACCCTATTCTCCATCTGGACGCTAATAAAATATTTCCTGTGTGTTTCATGCAGTCATGTGGTCCTCTTTTCCTTTCAGTTGCCTTGGAAGAGCTCAGCAGAAAGCAAGCAAGAAGGGAATAATGGTGGATTTGCTTACACATATCAGTGGAAAGGGTGGTATGGGGTAGGAAGCCAGGAGCACAGCCTCTGGAGCCCAGAAGCCTGATCCAAATCCTTACTAGCTATAGGGGATGGGAAAATTCTTTAGCACTTTTGTTTTGCCTTGGTTTTCTAATTTGTAAAGATTGGGGTAATAATGTTCTTCATCTCATAAGATTATGATGTGGATTACATGAGTTTTTATTTTTAAATTTTTAATTTTCTTACAATGGTGTGAGACACAAAGTAGATGCAATGTAATAAACATTTATAACACAAATATTCCTTGGTTATTATGGAGTATTTGGACCTCATAAACTATCAATAGATTTTTCAAACTATCAATAATGGATCAAGAATCACCGGCTTCCGAATCACTGAGGACACTTGTTAAAATGCAGATTTCTAGACCCCCACCCCCAGCTGCTTCTTATGCAAGTGACATTTGAGAACCAGGGTTCTAAATCTAGTTTTTTGTACTACAGAATTACATCCTAAAGGTTTGAGCACCTCCATTTTAGACACTGTGCTCTGTACCAGGAAATAAGAATGAGTAGAACAGTCTAGAAGGAAAGTAGAACCTGCAATAGAATTTTTAAAGTAATTATGCCCGTGCATAGTATGCTGAAAGGATTGTAGGGGCACTGAGGAAGAAGCCCAAGACGCTTCTCAGAGTATTCTGAGATGCTCCCACTGCGACTTCTCCTGTCACTTCAAGGGACTTTGAACGTTCCCATTACCACAGTAAGAATTATGAACATGTATCAGAGATACTGCTCTGGGGCACCTGGGTGGCTCAGTCAGTTGAGTGTCTGTCTTCAGCTCAGGTCATGATCTTGGGGTCCTAGGATCGAGCTTGGCATCGGGCTCCCTTCTTAGCAGGGAGTCTGCTTTTCCTTCTGCTTCTGTCCCTCCCTCTGCTCTCTCTCTCTCTCTCTCTCTCTCTCTCTCTCTCTCTCTCAATTAAATAAATAAATAAATAAATAAATAAAAATACATCTCCTGCATCTTCTGGTAACTTTTCAGCAGAATGCTAAGAACAGATCCCTGAAACAGAATCACCACACCCACATGACAGGCAGCATGAGGGAGGGATTCAAAGTCTCGAATCTGCCTGGAGTTATATCTGACTGGGTTTGAATGTCAACTAATCTTGTGTTATCCAGGTTAGAGTCTTAGATAAGTTCCCCCAAGCCCAGATCATGAACCAAAGATTCAGGAGGAGGTGATTTATCAGAGAAGTGCTTCCAGGAGGAAAGGGGAGGGAGTAGGAAGGAGCAGGAAGCCCCCTCAGCCTGATTCTGTAGAGAGACCTGGAGCCTGGATCACCCTTTCTAGGGTCTCTTGCCTAGAAGCAAAGGACCGGGCGGGAGGGGGAGGACAGGGAGGCTGGCATTTCCACACCAGTCCCCTCTGTCATTGGTTGCTGGGTGAAGGATAACACAAAGCTCCTAGAATCCTCGGACTTCCTTCACCTGCCAGCAAGAGGCAATCTTCAGATCAGACTTCCTTCATCTGCTGGCAAGAGGCAATCTTCAGATCATTGCAGTGCGAGCTGTAGTGGCCAAGTCTTCAGAAGCTGGATAGGAAGGCAAGCACACAGAGCTGGAAAAGGACGTGAGGGGATCCCAGCACAGCATACCTCCTCAGGGCAATAATAAAAGTGTGTCCCTTACACAGTTCACTGAGTGTCTACAGTGATGATCCTTATTAGGTTCTGTGGACTTGGAAGAAAGGAGTGAAAATGCTGAATTAATCTTGGCCCATAGCAAAGAAAACATGGTAATTATGATGGGAACAACGAGGGATTCATTCAGCTGAAGTGTTGAGACCCAGAGGGGAGAAGTGAAAGAGAAGGTAGTCAGACTGGGCCACCTAGGAGGCTCAGTCGTTAAGCATCTGCCTTCCACTGAGGTCATGATCCTGGAGTCCTGGGTTCGAGCCCTGCTCAGTAGGAAGCCTGCTTCTCCCTCTCTCACTCCCTCTGCTTTTGTTCCCTCTCTAACTGTGTTTCTCTCTGTCAAATAAATAAATAAAATCTTGAAAGAAAGAAAGAAAGAAAGAAAGAAAGAAAGAAAGAAAGAAAGAAAGAAAGAAAGTCAGATGGTTAAGAGGCCAGAGTTGGGAGGGAGGTGGCATTTATTTTCATTTGTTTGAGGTTTTGTTTTAAGATTTATTTATTTATTTGAGTGCTGGGGGCTCGGGGGGCAAAGGGGGAGAGAGAGGGAAAGAAGCAGATGCCGCAAGCCACCTGCCTGGTCATTTAGGCGATTTCCTTCTCCGAGGCACGGAACACCAACCCTCCCACAAAGTGCAAGTAGTTTGCATGGGGCAGCAGTTTTCCCACCCTGCTTGTTTGCCATTCTTTGTACGGAATGCTTGACATTTAAAAACCATGTCTGGTATATATTCTACTTACCATCATTAAAATAGCTTAATCTTAGATATCCTGCAACTCTGTGGAGGAGATTGTCAGGGCTCTTAAATGGCAAAATAAAGGGCTTAATATAAGAAATAAAACTATACTAACAAGGACATTGCCACACACACAAAGGATCCATAAATAAAGAGTTCTGCGCCAGTCATGGAAAACAGGCTTGAGCAAGTGTTTTTACCTTGGCAAAATAAATTATCTTTCTCCTTGATGCCAGACAGACTAACTTTTGGTCACTGTATTAATGATGTAGCTAAAACTTTGTACACAACTCATCTAAGCCTTTCAATTGCCTTCTTGTTTGTAAGACCTGCTTAAAAAACACCATATCAGGGGTGCCTGGGTGGCTCAGAGGGTTAAATCCTCTGCCTTCGGCTCAGGTCATGATCTCAGGGTCCTGGGATCGAGTCCCACATCGTGCTCTCTGCTCAGCTGGGAGCCTGCTTCCTCCTCTCTCTCTGCCTGCCTCTCTGCCTATTTGTGATCTCACTCTATGTCAAATAAATAAATAAAATCTTAAAAAAAAAACCCACCATATCATTAGTCTACCCTTTATCGTCTAGGCACCAAATGTAAGAAACTGTAGAAACCTTACTAATTAACATGGCCTTGGTTTGGTTTAGGGAATTAACTCTGAATTGTAGATAGGTGCACCTGCAAAAACATTTTTCACTGATCAAAGCACTATGTTTCTCTAACAAAGACACTGTGTAATCAAAAATCACCCTCTGTAAAACAATTTTCCTTCATGAGAATCTTTAATTTGTTGCTTATAAATAAAGACACTGAGAGCCAGCAAGGCGGAGATGCCTGGCAGGTGATCGGAAAAGAACCTTCAGGGCTCTCTCATTTCGTATCCCCGATGCTGTCCCCACCTTCTGGAAGCCTTGACTGTTGCTGGAGTTGGCCCCCCGCCAAGCCGACTCCCCACAGAGCACAGAGCTTGACAACAAGGGGCTCAATCCCATGACCCCAAGATCATGACCTGAGCCAAAATTGAGAGTCAGACACTCAACCAAATAAGCCACCCAGGCGCCCAGGAGGTGGCAATATTGATCAGACCTTGGCTGAGACCGAAATGACGTCAGAAGGCCCTCGACCGGCACCTAGAACCTGAGCTGCAAAACAGAAAAGAATTGTTTCAAAAGGGAGAGAGAGAACAATGGAGCAAGCAAAACCATCCGAAATGCACAAAAGCAAAAAACCAATGAAGGAGACACATTGGTGCCAACACGAACACTGCTCTCTCCGCAAGGAGTGTGACCCTCTTCTCCTCGGAGAGGCCTCAGCTAGTCTGACACACACACACCCATCACCTCGTGGTTAAACACTCCCAGCTTGCTTTAAAAAACTATGTTTTCCTCTAAAACCAAAATTGGAATGTAGAATATTTTGTGATATGGCTGTTTCTGTTACTACTAACTGCTAAAGTTGCTTAAAGAAACTTTAAAATAAAAAGAGGAACAGGGGAAGAAGAAAACAGAGACCAGCTAGCTGGTGGGCCGCTGCAGCCTTCAGAAAAAAGAGGTCACTGGCTCAAGGCTCGTCGCATTTACAGAAGCGGGAAGTGGCCGCCACTTTGAAGACATTGTAAACACAAAAACTCCATATCATTCAGTGTGGGTGTGACACACAGGCCTAGTCTGCACCACTAGAAGGACGGAGTTGTCTTCAACCCAAACAAGGAGACCTGCAGGGGGAGAACATTCGGGGAGGAAAACCAGGTGTCCCATTTGGGACGAGAGGCGTTTGAGATGTCTAGGAACATGAGGTGGAGTTGTTCCCCCGACAAGTGGTTAGTGGTTAACAGGTAGCCAGCCTGGAGTTCGGGAGAGAGGCATGGGCTGGCCACCAGTGTGTGCGAGCCATCAAGGGTAGATGGTATTGAAAGTCGTAAGTTGGGATAGAATCCTCAGAAAGTGTGTCAGTGAAGCGTTGGTCAGCTCAGCTTTAAAATCAATGTCTGAGGGGCGCCTGTGTGGTGCAGTGGGTTAAGCGACCAACTCTTGGGTTCCGCTCAGGTCGTGATCCCTGGGTCATGAGATCGAGCCCTGAGTCAGGCTCTGTGTGTGGTGTTTGCTTAATTGTTTCGCTCACTCTCCCTTTGTTCTTCCCGCCTGCACACAGTCTCTCTCATTCTCTCTCTCTCTCTCTCTCTCTCTCTCTCTCTCTCTCTCTCTCTCATAAATAAATAAATCTTTGAAAATAAAATGAATGTATGGGAGGAAGGGCTAACAAATAATGCTGAAGTTGGGTGGCTTACACAATAAAAGTTTTCTCTTTCATTTAAAACAATTTAACTAAAAAAATAAAAGTGGGTTTTTTGGGGGGTTTCCTGAGTAGCTCAGTCAGTTAAGTGTCCTACTCTCAATCTCAATTCCGGTCTTGATCTCAGGGTCATGAGTTCAAATCCTGCACTAGGCTTCCACTAGGTGTGGGGCCCACTTAAAATATAACAATAATAATAATAAATTTTAAAAATCTTTAAAGGTTTTTTTAAATAAATGGTAATGACATTTTACCTACTTTTAAAAAAGATTTTATTCATTTATTTGACAGAGTAAGAGAGAGAACACAAGCAGGAGGAGCAGCAGAGGGAAAGAGAGAAGCAGGCTCTCCACTGAGCAGGGAGCCCAATACAGGGTGGATCCCAGGACCCTGGGATCATGACCTGAGCTGAAGGCAGATGCTCAGTCGACTAAGCCACCCAGCAACCCTCCCCCCATTTTAGCTGATTCTTAAAAGCAGATAAATCTGGAAACATGGAAGTCAGCAGGAACAACGAATGCCAAGATAATTAGAAAAGTGAAATCTAATTGTTGTTTCATACCACCTTTGATATTCTGACCATAATGCTAGAAAGCACTATCTACCAGTTCATAAAAAAAAACTGGGAGTTCTCCTAGCTGACTGCATCGGAAGAGCATGGGACTCTTGATCTTAAGGATGTGAGTTTGAGCCCATCGGGTGTAGATTACAAAAAAAAAAAAAAAGTGCTGAAAGAAAAAAGAAAATTTAAGGAGTTCCTGGGTAGCTCAGTCAGTTAAGCATCTGCCTTTGGCTCAGGTCATGATCCTCGAGTCCTGGGATCAAGTCCCACATCTGGCTTCTGGCTCATCAGGGAAGTCTGCTTCTCCCTCTACTCCTCACCCTGCTCATGCTCTCTTTCTCTCAAATAGATAAATAAAATCTTTAAAAAAAAAAAAAAGAACATTTGGAAAACTGTAATGAATATTAAAAAATACTGTGGTGCCTGGGTGGCTCAGTGGGTTAAAGCCTCTGCCTTTGGCTCAGGTCATGATCTCAGGGTCCTGGATAGAGGCCCACATCGGACTCTCGGCTCAGCAGGGAGCCTGCTTCGTCCTCTTCCTCTGCCTGCCTCTCTGCCTACTTGTGATCTCTCTCTCTGTCAAATAAATAAAATCTTTAAAAATAAATAAATAAATAATACTGTGATGTTTATCAACTGATACCTAGAATTATTAAGACAGCGATTCAAGGCTTTGAAACTTTAGTGAGAGTGAGGAGGGCCTGGTGCAGAATCAACCACCCAAATTAAGTGAGGGCAGTCTTTCTCCAGCACACAGCCCATGAGAAGCACCTAGGCACTTCTAACACACAGATGCCCAGACCTGGCAAATCAGAAATCTCCCAGGAGTTGCCCATGCATCAGTAAGGGTTAGCAAACTCCCCTGGCAAGGATCACGACACTGAACATTTGGAAAACACTGGGCAGAAGCCTGTCTTCCCAAAATGTGGTCTGTAAACCAGCAGCACAGGGATGTTCATGGACCTCAGCCTGGACACACTGAATCAGGATCTGCATTTTAGCAAGGTCCCTAGATGATTCTGATGTACACGCCAACTTGAGAAACCCCAGGCTAGAGAGAGCAGCTGGTGTCCCCAAAATCCAGCAGAGCACAGATCACCGCCTCTCATGTCGGGCTGTATGCTAGAATCCCCCACAGAGCTTTCAAAAATGCTAATGCCTGGGCCACACTCCCAAAGGTTCTGAATTAATTACATAATTTTCAAATAACTTTTCTCTTCTGATTTAAAATTTTATCGACTTACATATGCTAGTTGATTTATTTATTCTAGATATACAAATACACTTAATATTTTAATAATGATGAAGCTTGACTGGAAAACAGGGTTTGAATCTAGGGTCAGATGGGACTCCGAACTTCTCTTCTGATCAAGCCAATCACCAGGCATGGGCAGAGCAGCTATCTGAGTGCAAGAATCCTTTCTAGGGACGGGGACAGCCCTGCCCTGGTGACAGAATTAGGCTTGGCAGTGAAGGGGTGGGGCTGGGGTACTGGGAGGGTGGTGGGAGGGGGAGGGGAAGCCCCACTGAGCAGACAGGCCCTACATGGGAAGCCACAGACAGACCCACTGACCTGAGACAATGACTCTTCCCAATTTTGTTGTTAATTAGGCCAGCTGGAATCATGTGAGGATCAAGGAGAAGTTTATCTTGCTTGGGAACAAAGTTTTTAGAAGACAAGAAATGTTTAGAACCTAGCTATGCCTAAATTGTCAGCGGAATTCATTACCAACAAAGTTTCCATTCACAAATCCTGTCTCTGTACTATTGTTCTCACATTTTTCTTACTGATTTATGGTTTTTGTAACTCTTCTTCTTTTTCTTTTCTTTCTTTTTTAAAAATTTGTTTATCAGGCACCTGGGTGACTCAGTGGGTTAAGCCTCTGCCTTCAGCTCAGGTCATGATCTCAGGGTCCTGGGATTGAGGCCCACATGGGGCTCTCTGCTCAGCAGGGAGCCTGCTTCCTCCTCTCTCTCTGCCTGCCTCTCTGCCTACCTGTGATCTATCTCTCTGTCAAATAAATAAATAAAATCTTTTAAAAAATTGTTTATCTTTTTTTTTAAAGAAGACGCATTTTTAATTTTTTTAACTGTGTATTATACCCAATGTGGGACTTGAACGCATAACCCTGAAATCAAAAGCCACGTACTCTACCAACTGAGCCAGCCAGATGCCCCTCTATTTACTTGTTTATAGTGAAAAGCTGGAAGTCTTTTGTGCCACACAGAGACTAAATAACTAAAACTTCTGAACTCTTAAAAAAAAAAAAAAAGTAGCTTCCTTCTCTTGTGCTTAGAAATGCTTTTACTTAACTTAGATAAGAGCTCCACCCAGTGCTCACCAGAAAAAAGACAAGTATGATTTTAAAGCTTTTCCCAAAATCACATATATTTTTTGTACCTTTTAAATATACTCTGCTAGGCAGTGTACGCAGGTCAAACTTACTATTAGCCAAAATGCTTATTAAACCAATGTAAATTTTATTTAAAAATCTGGGTTTGAGACCTTTGTAATACATTGTGAGCATTTCATAAGAGCATTCGAAGAAAGGCATGACAATTGATGTGTGTTCACCGGAGCAGATGTGGCCCTTTCAGATGGAGAATCCAGAGTTTGCATTGTGAATTTTCACAGAGCCCCTGTCTCCTTCCATCTTGCAACGTGCAACATATCCAATTTATAAAACTTCAAGTTCATAAGATACATTCCCCATCCTTCAAATAGTTCTCCACTTCACCTTCAAGCTCAATCCCTATTTACTTTTGAGTTCTCAATCAAGTCTTTTTTATATCCTTTGGATTTTTTTCTTACCACTGTATATGAATCATTATTTACAGAAATCTGATTAATCTCCTTTGGAGGAAAAAAAAAAACACAGATCTATTTCAGATCTTGTTGGCTGACTTCCTGTGTTCCTCTGACCCTCTCTCAGTATCTACAGACATACAACAATAGCCTCATCCCATAGGTCTTCAAATCTCTCAGCTCAATCTAGGTATGCAGAGATAATGTACGGTGTGCAGCGCGGCTCCTCCACGACCCGTCCTTGAATTTGAAAGCCACAACCTTGGCTCTTTACTATAACATCCAAGCTATGCATCTTGAGGCTGCTTTGAGCAGTATCCTCCAACCCATGTCTTTCTTTCTGCCTGAGCCCTCCTACTCCGAGTTTCCTTTGGTTTCAAAGGTCGGAGTTGGGAACTGTTGATAGAGCTCACAAATGTATGTCATCTTCTCATATCCTTTGGGCTCTGTGAAGCATTCCAGAAAACCTTCACTCTAAGTCCCATATGGCCGGAGAATGCTGCAAACCAGTCCAGATCCCAGGTCCCTTTGAGGATCTACCAGACTCCAGCTTTGAAACTGAATCTCTCCCACTCTGACTTTGTGGCCACCTGCCTCACCCTCTCAGGGTCCTGGCTTCAAAAGAAGATAAACCCTGTCTTACCTCACCACCACTTCTTTCCAGGAAATCAAATGCTCTTTTCTAAGCCAAGTCTTAGGACTCTCCCTGACCACCACACCATTGCCCATGCCTCCTGTTCTTCCCCATCGTTTCCATACCCCAGAGCTCACTCTTCCCACAGACGTCATAATGTTGTTCTTCACCTGTTTTCAAATTTTGTTCCACCAACTTGAATTGTGTTCTTCACAACTCCTTGTCTTTACTATGCATTTAATCTTAAAGTTTTTTTTCAAAATTGTTCTATCTCTCCGCCCCACCCCCTCCATAATAAATCCATATTCAAGCATTCACAGAACACAATTGTACATTTACAAAGCAGCAGAAATAGGAGAGGGGGAAAAAAGCCGGCAGCAACAACACGCTGAAATTCCCATAAATAATCATTACCACTTTTCGAATACTTTGGTTGGCACAGTGACAGTTTACCATAACCATCCAGCTGGTTTCTGTTGAAAACGATGCCCTTGAATTCCCAAGAGCTAGTTTTGGGAGTCAAGCATAGATACTAACCTTACCATGAACCGGTTGTGGGACATCAGGGAAGCAACTTAATCTCTCTAACGAAAGTTATAGGTTACCCGTCTGTCTAATGGGGATAATCTTAAAATGCACCACAGAGGGTTTTGTGAGACATAATAAGAACAATATAATGTTGTAACATGCCTGACGTGTAGTAACTTATTCAGTGTTAGCCATTACTATTCCATTTTATTTATTTATTTTATTGTCCTAAGTATGATATTTTGTACTTGCTGTGGATTTTTAAAAATTTTCCTGAAGCCCAAAGTTGAATGTAGGATGTCCTAGGATAAGGCAGTTTTGCTGCAAATAATGTGACTATAAGTGTATTTATGGAACAACACTACCTACGATCCAGGACACAATAGATGCACCATTCTTCAAACTAGTCAAACGATTGTTCCCTTCTAGACAATCTATTGTAACTAAAATGTTGCAATGGTCACTAAAATGTCATATTTTCTAAAGAAGACATCAAGATTATGAAGAGTCTGAACACCATCTCTTGTGAGTAGATAAAGAAACTGGCACTATTTGGACCGAAGAAGAAAATTGTTAGCATTTTCAGATATCTAAAATGCTACTATGTGAAAAGGAACCTAGACTATTTTCTGTGTAAGCCCAGTATAGACTTAACGCCAATGGGTGTAATTTGAGGGAAGGCTGTTACCAGTTCAAATGAAAGACATTTTGAAGGACCCAGAGATATCCAGCAATGTAATGGAAGCCCTGCTGTGTGTTCAATGAGGAGTTGATGTTCACTGGATAATAAAGAGGGTTTCCATGTAAGTGGGAACTGAACTTAGCAGTGAGTTTTCTTCTTCCCCATGGGAGTTTATGTGGTTCCAGGGAGGTATAGTAGACTCTTTTCATTGCAAGTGACAGCTCCTCAGCTCCAAAGAGTTTAAATTGAAACGGGACTAGAAGTAGGAAGTCACAGCTGTTGCCACACGGAGACGAATTCCAGAGTTCAAACAGTGATGAACTTTGTGCCATGGGAGCTTCACGTTTAAACAGGCTTTTTCCATGTGATGGTCCCTAGATGTTTCAGAATTACCCGATCCCTAGTACCAAAATCCCCATCTCTCTCTGAATGTCTGGATCAGGTCTCTCAAAAGGACTCCTATTTGTTGATCCTGCAGGGGTACAGAGGGGGAGCAGCTGTCAAAGAGATGTTGGGCTCACAAATGCTAACAGAAATCTGCTACAGGGGGACCGTGAATACACAGATAACAACCATGCCTCCAATTTCTCTGGGTGATCCCAAGAAAGCCCTTTTTTTTTTTTTTCCTGTCAGGTATTACAGATGCAAAATATGGACAATACTTTATTTTTCCTTCTGTAAACATTTTCCCCGATAGACCCACCTTTTCCTTCTATAAGACGTTCCTTCTATTAGGATAATTGTAATTACCAAAGTAATCTGGAAATAAATTTCTTTCTAGAAATCATAGCTATTGCCATGTAGGAGCCAACCAGGTTCAACTTGGTGCAAACGAATGGAAATGGAAAACTTAATTTACATAGGTTTAATTTGTAGATTACCTAGAAATGGGCCACACTCTCCCTATAGGATGATTTTTGTCTTAAATGGAACAGAGAGCTTCCCAAGATTTTCAAAAGTTCCTTTTCAGTGGAAAGGTTTTGTGTACAGGGCAGACCTCATCACAGTGACATCTTCTGAAAGTACCAATAAGTACCTAAATTTCAACTCCTCTGTGGGTATGCACCGTCAGCCCCCCTATGCCACTGTCTGGAACCTAAATAAAAGCTTCTACTGTTGTCTCTGTGGCATTAATTAATTAACCATTTTAAGTACCCACAATACCAATGATGTTGAGTTAATAATATCAACAGGAAAACTGCCAAGACTTTAAAATCCCCACAGTAGTCATTGTTTAATACATATGTGCAATTGGCTATTGATGGTGTGGGTCTATATTTATTGATATAGAAATCTGTTCATATATTCTAAGTAAAATAACATTTGTCAAAAGAGCTTTAAAATATAATCTCATGTTTCTCTGTGCGTGGAGGCAATAGTCTGGAAAAATCAACACTATGATGTTAATGGCATGTCTCCAAGGTATGGGATTCGAGATGATATAAATTATTGTTTAGCTATTTTTTATGCACTGAACATTTATGATTTATATAATAAGAAAGAAAACCAAAGAAGAAAATAAATAAAAATGTACAGTTTTGTCTCCAAACCAAACTGCCTTGATTATAAGTACCTGGAGGTCCGGGGACCAATCTGGCTCAATATATAACAGGCAGAGGTTAAGACCTTCTCTATATTGAGTATCACTATAAAACTCAGAAAATAAATGTTACATACACATAGTCCTGGATACCTGAGACAGATAGGCATTCACGAAATTGATCTAAAATGAAACAAGAAATATGTGCTTTGAGGGTTTAACATGCTTCTATGGCAGTGGGCAAAGAGACCTGGGGATGGTCTATAAAGCATGGAAGACAAGGCACAGAGACCCGTCAAAATGGGGGCCCGTGGTCCTGGAGCTGAACTGGAATCCCAAAGGAGTGACTCAGGTACGCGTCAAGACTCAGGGCAAAAGTGATGTGCCAAATGGTGTGGAAGCATTCCCAATATTTTCACCACCAGTCCAGACAGGACTGCATCCGGAAAATTAGTACAAGGAGTGGCAACAAGGAAGGAACTCTCCAGGCAGAGGGAAGGGCAGATCTGAAGACACGGAGGGAAGTCAATGTCCTGGGTAGTGTCTCAGATGCCTTGTGTGGGGTTCGGAAGGGCATAGCTCCTTGCTGATGTTGTGGGCTGGGAACATCAGTACCCTGAGAACCCCCAGCACTGCCTGCCCCAGCCCCCTGCTCTGGTGGAAGATCCCTGGGGGCCACTTTCTCAGGTCAAGAGAGAGGAAAAAGCAGATGCAGACAGCCCGCAGCCGGGAGCACGGTTGGCACTCAGGGAGGCCATCGCGTTTTCCAGTGCAACATAAACAATTCACAGAATGTTATCAGTTGAGGTCACTCTGACTGTGATGGAGCCAGAGAGAAGCAAGAGCGGTCATGCTGTGTCCCGTGTCCGAGCACGGCAAGCAAGAACAAGGGCACCAAACATGGCAAAGATGCCCAAACATTCCCGATAACAATGAGTGCTATTTCTTTTCCATCACAGCTTTGGCCTCACTCCATTCCTCCCCGCTCTTAGATCATATCGAGATAACAGAACTGATCCCACCTATGGCCCTCCCCCAAATCACCTCACACAAGCCCAAATCCTACACCGGCGCCTGTGACCCCCACCGTACTGGGCTGCCCTGTGGCGTGCAGCCCCCGCTGTTGCAACAGGCATCCATAAACTCAATTTTGTTCAACAACAGCTGTGCTCCCGGTGGTCTTTGGCTGAGGGGTGAAAGGTAGGAGAATATGCCATCCCAAAATATGCCTCTTTGGCATAAGGATTCCTGTGAGCTGATAATTTTTAAGAAGCAGCACACACAGGAGAAGCTCTGAGAACAAAGCACAAGTTACCTTTTGATAAGGGACATTTACATTTACCAAAAAATCCAGTTTTTTGGTGCCTTTATAAATGTCTCTCTCTGTGTACCAGGAAGAGAAAGAAGGATGACTAAAGCACAAGAGAATCTTATCAACAGAGAAAACAATAACTTAAATCTATAAAACAAACCTAACCCTTGTTTACCATGCTTTTCCTGATAAGCTCCCAGAACTGGTCTCCCCACTTTCTATTGTTTTGAGGTCAAGATGGTACTTAAGGTGATGGCTTGGGCTGGCTTGGGGAGTTACTTGGGAGTTTCCCTGGGAATCTCACATATACATGAGGTCTACATGTTAAAAAACTGTGGTTTTCCCCTCTTAATCTGTATTTTATTCAACTAAGAACTCAGAAGTTAGAAAGTTATTTTTCCTCCTCTATACTTTGGCAATCCAGGTGGGACCCACTTCTTTTCTTTTTTTTCCAAAGATTTTATTTATTTATTTGACAGACAGAGAGATCACAAGGAGGCAGAGAGGCAGGCAGAGAGAGAGGAGGAAGCAGGCTCCCTGCTGAGCAGAGAGCCCCATGCGGGCCTCAATCCCAGGACCCTGAGATCATGACCTGAGCCGAAGGCAGAGGCTTTAACCCACTGAGCCACCCCGGCGCCCTGGGACACATTTCTTGCCCCAGAACCTGCAGATGGGATCCTGGAAATCTGGCAGAAACTGGTGAAGGATAAGATTTCTCACCAAAGTCAGCTCTCCTAGATTTCTGCCTGTAGCGCTCAATCGAGATAGGGAGATAAAATTTCACTTTGACCTTTCCTTTCCAAATTCAGATTAGCAGGAGAAAAACGTTTCTAAGAATTAATTCTCTGAATTATGACTCATATGAATTTGTTTTGGGGTAACCACTGGTTATTGATCCTTTGGTTATTGCTTTCCTATTTATCTCATTTCATGTCCTGAGAACTTCACTGACTTTTAGAAAGCCCCTAAGGATGGGGGCTGGTTGCCCTGGAAACTGACCTGAAATTAAAGTGTTGGAACTTTGAGCCCCAGTTCCACTTCCACGTCTGGAGAAAGGAGTGGGGCTGGAGATTGAGCTCGATCACCAATGGTCAACGATTTAATCAACCAGGACTTGGGTTTGATTAATTTGCTACAGTGGCTCACAGGGGTCAGGAAAATAGTTTATTTACTAGATGGCACATGTTTTGTAAAACGATATGTTGAGTGATTTTAGTTTTAGTTTTAGGGTTTTTTTTAATTGGTTTAAAGAAAAGACATTTAATGGGTAACGAAGCCTCCTTAAAAAGCCCACAGGATGGGGCCTGAAGAGCTGCCTTGTGGGTGAACTCAGGGGGCCCTAGGAGAGAGGTGTGCCCAGAGAGGGTTCCTCTTTGCCCCCAGGCCTTGCCATATGCATGTCGGTCACGAGGGCTGTTCCGCCCAAGACTGTTGAGTGACAGTAAATGATACACGTATTACTAAAGGTTCTCTAGAATGCTAAGACCCTCCCGGAAAATTTCAGAACTCCTTAGAGGAATAGCCACTCCCTAGAAGAGAAACTAGTTTGATGGCTGTTGTCTTACCACTGGCTCCCTTTAGTAAATGTCTCTTCCTTAATCCAATAATAAAAAAAACAAACTAACTAAAACTAAAACTAAAATCGCTTAACATATCGTTTTACAAAACATGTGCCATCTAGTAAATAAACTGGTTTCCTGACCTCTGTGAGCCACTGCAGCAAATTAATCAAATCCGAGAAGAAGGTCGTGGGAGCTCCAGTCTACAGCCAGGTGGTCAGAAGCCCAGGTGAGAACCTGCGCTTTCACTAACGTCTGAAGTTGGGTGGGGACAGGCGGGGGGTTGGAGGAGCAGGCTTGTAGGATCGGGCCCCCCACCTATGGGATCTGATGCCACCTCCAGGTAGCTAGTGTCAGAACTGAGTTAAATTGTAGGACACCCAGCTGGTGTCACAGAATTGCTTGATATGTAGAAAAATACCACCCACCCGGTGACCAGAATATAGAAGTCTTCAGAGTATTGTGTGTCACGTAGGGAAAACAATATAGTGTTTTTCCTTTACTTCAAAGCACCATCGTCCAGTAGAAGGACGCAGGGCTTCTGGGAGAAGTGATTAATCCTAGGGCAGGAGCAGAGAAGACGCAAGAGGAGTCTGGAACTTCTGGTGGTACCAGAAAACAGGAAAATGCTAAAAGGAAAAGGGGGGATCGAAGAAGGGGACGACACAGGAACCAACCTGATGGTGCTCCCAACAGCAAAGGCTGTAACAGTGTAAACTGCTAGACCTCAGCCTGCCCCAGGCACTGAGAAGCCCATGTCACTGCCCCCTATATAGTGAGCTTTCTAAGATAGTGACAATGGGGGGCACCTGGGTGGCTCAGTCAGTTAAGCCTCTGCCTTCAGCTTAGGTCAAGATCCCTCTGGGATCAAGCCCTCCTCAGGAGCCTGCTTCTCCTTCCCTCTGCCCTCCCTGCGTCGCTGGCCCCCATGCTCTCCCCTCCCCCACTCATGTTTTCTCTCTCTCTCTCTCTCTCTCTCTCTCTCTCTCTCTCTCTCTCAAATAAATAAAATCCTTTAAAAATAAAAAAGGGTACCTGGGTGGCTCAGTCATTAACTGTCTGCCTTCAGCTTGGGTCACGATCCCAGGGTCCGGGGATCAAGCCCTGCATTGGGCTCCCTGCTCAGCAGAAATCCTGCTTCTCCCTCCCCCACTCCCTCTGCTTGTGTTCCTTTTCTCATTGTGTCTCTCTCTGTCAAACAATCTAATAAATAAATATATAAATACATAAATACATAAATACATAAATAAAATAAAAATGGTAACACTGGGAAGGGGTCTCTTCCCTACCCCCGTCCTCACTGGAGCAATTAATTTTAATGTTTCTATTAGCTCAGAAGCAAACAAAGAAAAAAATTCCCTGTGAGGTATAATATACATTGTTATCATTTGAGAGATAAAACCAGTTGACATGGTTAGGATAATTCTCCACTAAGGTTGCTAACACAGGAAAATATTGACATTCTTTGAGCATCTGGGATATGTTTGCAGATATGGGAGACTGACCTGTTGGCACGGGTGACCCACACATCAGTGAGCAAGGACTGAGCAGCCGTTGAATGGACCGCAGCTCTGGAAGGCTGGCCTGCTGCTTTGATATTCCTTTCCGTCCTGTGGCCAATTTTAATAATTGACAATTACAGTGTTTCCAAGGCATGTGCCAATCACTTCACACTCATTTTGATCCTTCCGCAGCAACCCTGTGAGTTAGAGACGAGTCCTGTCTGCCGTAACAAGGACACGAGTTCGGAACAGTTAAATCACACAGAGGGAGCAGAGCCAGGACTGGAAGCCAGATCTCCCTGATTCCAGAACGCTCACATTTCACCATCTGCCTCTGTGTGGAAGGAGACACAGGCAAAGTTTGGGGAAGGGGACAGAAGACAGAGACATGTGTATACTATCTCCCGGAACATGCCATTTTTAGCAATGATTTACTCGAAGGTTGTCATTTCATCCAAAACAAGAAGAAGAGAGGCAAGGAAAGGGCCCTCCCCAACCCCAAGACTGGAAACAAAGAAGAGAAGGACCTTTGAAAAACTTGAAAGCAGGAGCTATTTGAGATTTAGGCCTATAGCACTCAGGGCCCCAGATGGTGTATTGTAGCTTCTTTCCTTTTAAACAAGACTGTCAGCAAGACCATAAAAGAAGGTATGCAGTGGGGTCCGTGCTTCCCAGAGACAATCTGCGATTTGCCTCCCTCCCATCAACAGTCCTGGTTCATCTGGGGGAGGAACGGGCTCGTTAAGCCAGCGCTCATGTTCCTACTGCAGGACCTCATCAGACAACACCAGGGGCCTCCTCATAGAGACTGTACAAGATCAACGAGGGATGAGAATGAAGGCAGGAAAATGCCACACTATCCCAGTAAGTCAGTCAGTGAGGAAACAGTAAGGATGAGTACCAGTGTTGCTGTCAGAGAACAGAGAAGACCTGTCTCCGTGCTCCTAGGAAGACAAGCAAGTGCTCCCAGGAAGACAAGGAATGCCCCTGCGATCAGCCATCTCAGGAGTGAGTAGGGGGCTGGGTCACTTGACCTGGAGAAGATGCTGCCGAGCCTGTGAGAAAGCCCCACCGCCCCTCCTATGATACAGAGACTTGGGGGCTCAGGGAGTCTCCTTGTGGAATTCTTTTAAAAAGAAATGTTGTCAGCCCAGGACTGAAAACCCATAACATTATGATTATTATTTATTATATTGAGTTAAAAATAATATGAGCTTTTTTTTGTTTTGTTTTGCTTTTTATCGAGAGAGAGCAGGGATAGGCAGAGGGAAAGGGAAAGGAAGAATCTTAAGAAGGCTCCATGCCCAGCTCCAAGCTCCATCTCACAACCCTGAAACTATGACCCTGAGATCACAACCTGAGCCAAAATCCAGAGTTGGATGCTTAACCACCCAGGTGTCCCTTTTTTATTGTTTTTATAGAAGAACAAATGTACCAGGATAGTTACTTGAAGGACTAGGGAGTCCAAGATCTATCTTCAGAACACAGAAAACAAAGAGAAAACTTCAGCTTGGAAGGAGTAGCAGAGAAGACCCAGGGAAAGAGTAGACACAACTCTGTTAGGGCTTCCTGGTAGGAGTTACCTAACAGAGGAGCAGAGATGTGCTTCCTACTCCTACAGAGGATTTCCCGGGGAAATGACTGAGTTTGGGAGAAGTGCAAATGCCAGTAAGTTCAGAGTTCTCACCAGTGCTCCAAAAGACCCAGGCACAGTGGTAGAACATTCCTGCCAGCGCCTAATGCTCGATCAGTAAAAAGAATAATAGGAGCCGTGAAGATGGGCCTCAGGAACTTGGCCAGTGGCCTGAAAGTCACACCACCAAGGCAGCTGCCCAAGTCTGGGCTTCCATCCCAGTAGGAAACTCAGGCAAGATGGTGAGGCCAGTCAACAGAATATAATTCCCACCAGAGGGACAGGCACACTGGTGGGGAGAAGGAGCTTGGGGTTCAGGCAGCAATCTGGGCTTTTGCTCCCCTCTATTGTTTCTGGAAACACTGATTTTCACAAATGTTTGTTCCTAAGCCAATTCTCTCATTGGCCTCATGATGAGGAGGGCAGGACCTTTAGGTAATAGAAACTGCTGGCTCCTGGGGGTACTTGAGCTGATAGAGAAAGAGAGGCCCCTCGTTATTGAGGGTCAAACTCAAGATTGGCTCAGACACAGGTGAAGACCCACGATGACATTCATTCACTGACATTGACATATTCATTGACATTCATTCAGCGCAGACTCAGTGAGCATTTACTACATCCCAGGAGCAAGTGCTACTGAGTTAAGCTGAGAAATTTTGGAGATGGTAAGATAGTCGCTGCCATTAGGGAGATAGGGGAGGGGACTGACAGAGACTGAGCCCTTACTCTGTGCCCATCTCTATAGCACCTTATGGAAATGCAAAGAGGACCCAGACAGAGCCTTTCCCCTTAAGGAGCTCGGAGTCTAGCCGGAGAGCCAGGCCCACAGTTCACTTGATGAGGTAAAATGTGGTTACCTGCCCAGGACCTGAGGATGTGAAGGGCTGCAGAGGCAAGGAAGAAGAAAAAAGTGAGAAAGCCTGGGAAGCATCGAGACATGACAGGGTGTGGGGCGTTAGGCAGACTGTGACCAACCCCTAGTGGCTGGAGGAAGAAGATGAGTCACAGGTCAGAGAAGACCCTGGAGAGATTGGGTGGAACAGGGTATGAAGGACTTTCAGGTAATAGGGGACCACAGAAGGCATTCAGCAGGTTTGTTGTACCTGACCTGTTTCCTTAAAGACAAAGGACTGAGAAACAGGAGGAGGGGCAGAAGCTGGAAACCCAGGGAGCCACAGAGCATAAAATCTTTTTTTAAAAAAAACCTCAACTTGTGTTTTAAATCTTAAAAAAAAAAGTGCAGAGAACTGGACCAAGTACAGAGGACCTGCCCCACCAAAAAGGGATGGTCAGACATACCTCGCTTCCCATCCAGGGAAAAGAGGCCCAGCAGGGACAGATCTCCCCACTTTTCACAGAAATCTGGAACTATACATTCTGATGTTGACTACCCACCCACCACTCTGATTTTTAATATTTCCTTAAATTTTTGTTTTTATATATTTTTTTATTTTTTTTATTGTTACTTAAAATTTTTTTCCAGTGTTCCAAGGTTCATTCCCCAGGCCCCACACCCAGTGCTCTGTGCAATAGGTGCCCTCAGTACCCACCACCAGGCTCTCCCATCCCCTCACCCCTCTCCCTCCAAGTCCCTCAGTTTGTTTCTGTGTCCAAAGTCTCTGTTGTTTCGTTTCTCTCCCTGGATTACCCTACTTCCCATTTACTTTCCTTCTCCTACTGTCCTCTAGGTTACCCTTATGCACCGCAAGTAAGTGAAACCATGTGATACTTGACTTTCTCTACTTGGCTTATTTCACTCAGCATAATCTCTTCCAGTCCAGTCCATTTTGCTACAAAAGTTGGATATTCATCCTTTCTGATGGAGGCATAGTATTCCATTGTATATATGGACCACATCTTCTTTATCCATTCATCTGTTGATGGGCACCTTGGCTCTTTGCACAGTTTGGTGATTGTGGCCATTGCTGCGATGAACATTGGGGTACATATGGCCCTTCTTTTCACTACATCTTTATCTTTGGGGTAAATGCCCAGTAGTGCACTTGCAGGGTCATAGGGTAACTCTATTTTTAATTTTTTAAGGAATCTCCACACTGTTTTCCAAAGCGGCTGCACCAGCTTCCCACCAACAGTGTAAGAGGGTTCTCCTTTCTCTGCAGCCTCTCCAACACTTGTTGTTTCCTGACTTGTTCTTTTTGGCCATTCTGACTAGTGTAAGGTGGTATCTCAGTGTGGTTTTGATTTGAATTTCCCCTATAGCTAGTGACGGTGAACATTTTTTCATGTGTCTATTAGTCATTTGTATATCTTCTATGGAGAGTTTTTATATTTTTTAAGATTTTATTTATTAATGTAGAGGCGGGAGGAGTAGCAGATTCCCTGCTCAGCAGGAAGCCTGACATGGGGCTCGACAGAGGACTCGATCCCAGAACCCTGAGGTCATGACCTGAGCTGAAGGCAGATGCTTAACTGACTAAGACACCCTAGGCACCCCATTCGCTTAGACTTTTTAAAAATCACCCTGTGGGACAAGCAAAATTTCCTCAGTTACATTTCTGCATAATTAGGATCAAAGGAGAAATTGAAAACTCAGTCAGTATAGTTTGGTAATTAAGCCCTGGACTCAGACCAACTGGATTTGAAATCAAGTTTTCCCACTAAGCAATTAGGAGGCCAGGGGTAAGTTGCATTAGCCTCTGTGAGCCTCAATGGCAAGACGGTTGGCCAGGTTATTGTGAAGAACAAATTAATATGCTAAGCATTTAGTGTAGAATTTGGCATATACTCTGTACTCAATATATGTAAGCTTCTATTATAACTATTGTATTATCAATATTCTACATTTTATTATGTAGCCAATGCATTATTCTCCTTATTTTAAATTGAGTTTTTTTTAAGATTTAAAACACAAGTTGAGGGTTTTTTTTTTTAAGATTTTATTCATTTGTTTGACAGAGAGAGAGATCACAAGTAGGCAGAGAGAGAGGAGGAAGCAGACTCCCTGCCAAGCAGAGAGCCTGATGTGGGCCTCGATCCCAGGACTCTGAGATCACACCCTGAGCCAAAGGCAGAGGCCTTAACCCACCGAGCCACCCAGGCACCCACAAGTTGAATTTTTTAAAGATTTAAATCACAAGTAAGAAAAGTAAGGAAAAATGTAACTGATATTATTCTTCCTCTCTTTGGAGGACAAAAAAAAACTAACAGGAAATATGGACCTAAAATTTGTTGACTCTTTCCTCCAAAAATATGCAGTAATTGCATTTTTAAATGAGCCTCATCTTTTCTCTCCCTTCCTTTAAGGTCTTGCACTTAAGTTTTAACTTAGCAAAAAATTTCCAGCTCCCATTTTCAATAATAATGGAGCTTTGTAGACATTTTTTCTAAGATTTTATTTATTTGAAATAAAATCTTCAGATTTTATTGAGAAATCTGAAGATTTTTTAATCTTCTGAAGCAGGAGAGAAACACAGCTAGAGAGGGAACACAAGCAGGGGGAGTGAGAGAGGGAGAAGCAGGCTTCTCACCGAGCTGGGAGCCGGATGCGCGACTTGATCCCAGAACCTCAGGATCATGACCTGAGCCGAAAGCAGACGCTTAATGGCTGAGCCACCCAGGCGCCCCTGTAGACATCTTTAATAACCTAACCTAAACTTAAAGGCATAGTTGATTTCTTAAAGAAGCTTATATGAACAAATACCTTACTTGCTAGAGATAAGTGTTCAGTGTTTTACACTTAATTCTCAAAATACTTTTTTTTTAAAGTAGGTTCCACTCTAGATGTGGAGGCCAACATGGGGCTCAAACACACGACCCTGAGATCAAGACCTGAGCAGAGATCAAGAGGCAGATGCTTAACTGACTGAGCGACTCAGGTGTCCAGCTTCACATGGAGAGCATCCAGTAGGAGATCAGCTATGTGTGACCTATGCTTGGAGTTTCATTTCTGTCTTTTGCCAAAATAGGAAAGGTAAGTTCAGCCTACCAGGTCAGAATGCAGGTAACTCTGAACTGAGGTCACTATTTCATTGTTGGGCAGGACTCTTCTAATGGCAAGGGATAAAATCTTTAAAAGTAATAATAATAATTTCTATCTATGTAATCTAAAAGCTTTAGGCATGGATGGGTGCAGGGGTTCAGATGAGATCATCAGAGGAGTCCTTCCCCACAGCCCTCTGTCTTCCTCAACTTGCTTTCTCTGTTGGCTTTATTGCCAACAGGCTCTTTCCATATGGAGGACCTCAACGGCTCCAGGCTTACCTCATTCTGTGTCTCAGAATCCCAATGGAGAGCTCTGAAAAAGTCTTGGAACTGAGTCTCACTGGCCTACCTTGAGTTAATTTCCTCTTTCCTGAGGCGGTCACTGGGGTCAGTAGAATAGAATGCTCTGAACGGCTGAAGAGGACACCTGAGCTAAACTCTAGAGCTGGGACCTAAGCTACACAGAATGAGAATGAGGAAGGGACAGCCACCTAAGAACACAGGGGGATAGAAACTGGTATGGATTCCAAGCAGGAAAAAAAAAAATGGATGTTTGCCATCCAGGTGATGCCCACTACAAAATCCAAAGAAAGTCGGTAACTTGATTTTGTTTGTTTGTTTGTTTGTTTGTTTTTTGAGATTTATTTATTCATTTGAGAGAGACTGGGGGGAGACAGAGGAAGAGAAAAAGTCTTTTTTTTTTTAAGATTTTATTTATTTGAGAGAGAGAGAGCACAGCAGGGGGAGTGGCAGGCAGAGAGAGAGGGAGAAGCAGGTTCCCTGCTGAACAGGCAGCCTGACTCAGGGCTTGATCCCAGGACCCTAGGATCATGACCTGAGCCAAAGGCAGACACCTAACTGACTAAGCCACCCAAGTACCCAGAAAGTTTTTTTTTTTAAGGATTTTATTTATTCATTTGACAGAGAGAGAGAGCACAAGTGGGGAGAGGGGCAGAGAGAGTGGGAGAAGCAGTCTCCTCACAGAGCAGGGGCCCTGAGATCATGACCTGAACCAAAGGCAGATACTTAACTGCATAACCGCTGAGCCCCCCAGCTGCCCCAGATCTCAGGACCCTGAGATCATAACCTGAGCCAAAACCAAGAGCTGGATCTTAACCAACTGCACCACCCAGATGGCCTGGTCAGTAGCTTGTTTTATGTCACAGCAGGTAGCAAATACCCCAACTACTCAGTGGGCAAGCTAGCTACCCGCGACATCATTATGAGGAGCACAGAGGCTGAAGTCCACTGATAACACCCTGATTTCTCAGGTCGACACCCCATCAACTTCAACTTTATGAAACAGAGCACGATTTCCTTCTTCCTTGGAATTTAGAATGGTTTTTTCACATGGTTCTGGAAGAGTTTAGGGTTAAGTAAGGGCTTCCTGCTGATCAAAGTGAGTGGACCCTGGAATGGAATTAATGTGTGAAGCTGCAAGATTGTTCTACCACAAACTGTCTAAACGCTAGGGTCAATGACCTTGCTAATCTCTTCAAGGCCAGTCTGGGAGTGATCTGCAAAGTAACCCCATTCCTTTGAATGACCAAGTCTTCCCATAACCATATGCCTAATATGGCCCTTAAATCTCTTATCTCATTTTGAAAACCAGACTTGGAACTTCTGTAAAGTTCTAAAACCAAGGCTTTGTAAAGCTCCTGCTTGTAACTAGCAGTGGGACTGCATGACGAGAAGAGGTTTCATTTGGGGTCACAAGTGCCAATATGCTTCTTGTTAGTTGCATGGTTTTATATAACTCTCTGAGCCTCAGTTTCCTTTTCTGTCACAGACCAACACAAATTCCTTCCCTATCTGCCACACCAGCTTTTTCTGAGGGACAAAGGCAATAACGTTCCGGAAGCCAATATTTAACTGGAACTTGTTCTACTTTATCACAAGGGTAGACATGTGTAACGATTCTATTATAAAACTGCTGCTCATAGAGCCACTCGACTTCAAACAAATTCCTAGACTCTCCCCCAAGGAAGCAGCTATTCAATTTGAACATTTTAATAAATGTGGATAGAAGTTCATTTAAAGCTTAGCCTCCCTCCCTTTTACGGAAACAATCATATTTTCTCCTTTAATAAAGATAGTTATGAATTGCTTAGTGGATTTTCATTCCTTTCTTTGTAATTCATTCTTTTTAACTTTTAGATGGTGGAAATGTTTCCTCAGACAGTATTTTTTTAATCCGTGGGTAATTTCTGGCTGCTGTTTTCTTTTTCCATCTTGAGGTGTTGTTTTTTTTTTTTTTTAAGATTTTATTTATTTGACAGAGAGAGAGGTCACAAATAGGCAGAGAGGTAGGCAGAGAAAGAGGGGGAAGCAGGCTTCCCACTGAGCAGAGAGCCCGATGTAGACCTCAATCCCAGGACCTTGAGATCATGACCTGAGCCGAAGGCCAAGGCTTAACCCTCTGAGCCACCCAGGCGCCTCTCCATCTTGAGTTTTTAATTCTTTAATGGGTACATATCCCTCTTCAGTGTCTAGTAGATTCTTCTCCATCTTCTCTTATTTCTTCTCTCCACAGACCATCAATGTTTCATCCTCTTAAACCCCCTCAGCCCATCGCTCTGAGACATTCCACCACAGCAGTGGTTTTCCATGCTGGCTGCACATTTGAATCACCTGAAGAGTTTTTCCAAAAATCCTGAAGTTTGGCTTCACCTCAGCCGATTCTAACATGTAGGCAGGACTGGCAACCACGGGGATAACTTGCCTTCTGAACAAAGTGTCTATTTTTTTACGCTTATTGATTTATTTATGTTAATTTCTATGCCCAACATGGGGCTTGAACTCACAACCCCAAGATCAAGGGTTGCATACCCTTCCTACTGAATAGGAGCCCCGTGGAAAAAGTGTTTAAATAGTTGCCACCATTATACACAAGGCAAATAGTCTTCTTTGCTAATTCTATTTAGGTTCTTAAGCTCAAGACCGGATAAGATTTTATTGTATTTATTTGAAAGAGAGAGAGAGCACGAGCAGGGGGAGCAATAGGCAGAGGGAGAAGCAGGCTTCCTGCAGAGCAGGGAACCCGATGCTGGACTCAACCCAGGACCTGGGATCATGGCCTGAACCAAAGGCAGACACTTAGCTGACTGAGCTACCCAGGCATCCCAAGACATTATAGATGTCAAGTCAACGAACTTCATAACAAGTTCCTCATGGGCTCTATGTCTACAAGGCTATTTGGTCTGTGAGGAAATGTCACATCCCTGCACCGGGGGAAGTTCTTCATGCCGACAGGGAAAACCCTTGACAGGCACTCTGGTCTTTTGACCTCTCCATGCACAGCTCAAGATGCCTTGTAGAAGCCCCTGGCTAGGACCAAAGGGCCAGAGTTCTTCATGTAAAAGTAGGACAGAAATTAAGAAAGAGACCCAGACCAGGAGGAGGGCGAGCTCGTTGGGCTGAGTGTGTGACCTCCCTCTGTACCTTAGACTCTGTGTACCATGTGTCGAATCGTCAGTGTCCAGTGAAACCAGCTCCCACTGGCCCAGTCCTTCTCAGGTCACCATCTACCCCCTCTGCCACATTTCCACCTCAAACGTCACTTCCTAATGACCTTGAGTTCCCCAGGCTCCTGACCTCTGCTCTACTGCCTATTTCCAACTGTACTGTCCACTCAATCTGACTTCTTCAGTTTGGCCCATGGCCCGCCTTCTTAGTAATAATTGTGTGCTCTAACCAAGGCCCAGACCCAACCTGCCACGCTGGACAGAAGACCGGAGTTAGGAGGATATGAAGTTAGAGAAGCTGGGGTCCCCTCATGAAAAGCCTCGGAGGCCATGCTAAGATCTCTGTTCTATAGACAAGAAGGAGCTTCGATGCTGGGTTTATGCAGAGAAGTAATACTATCCTAGGTAATTAGAAATCTAACTCTCTTGGCTTTGTAGACAGGTTGGTGAGAGGAAACACTGAAGGCTGGTAATGATTATGACCTTTTGGGCCAGTTTTGTTGGGCTACGAGTTAATAAATTGTAGTGAGAAGAGTGGGGTATCACTCAGCAGCAGCTGACAGAGAACCTTCAGGAAATATCCATGTAAATGCTTGAGCTAATCCAACTACTTACCCCATCAGTATTGTCTTTGTGTTCAATATCCTGGGCCTCACCTCTCCCCCTTAAAAAAAAGACAAGGGTACCTATAGAATTATTCTATAATAATGAAACTCCACACTTGTTTAGGGCTTCATATTTTACAAAGGACTTTCTCAAAGTCTCACTCGATCCCTGTCCCAACCCTGTAGCTTGGACGTGAATATCCTCACTTTAACAGATGAGACTCAGAGCACGTGACTTTGCCCAAAGCCCCAGAAATGGGCACGTCAATGGGCAAGTAAAAACCCAGTCCCAGTTCTTCAGACTGCATCATTGCTGCCTTCACCTACCTGATCACCACCACAAGGAAAAGGAGGCTTGTCAATTTGCTTTCATACTGGGAATGCTGTGATACAGCAAACTTCATTTTGCATTATTCTAGGTTATCTATTATAATTATTTTACTGTAAACCATAAGGCTTCACCAAGGAGGATCACTGTTAGCTTATTTTGCTTATCTTTACCAAAACCAGAAGGATGCCTGGGTGGCTCAGTGGATTAAGTGTCTGCCTTTGGCTTGGGTCATGATCCCAGGGTCCTGGGATCAAGTCCCACATTGGGCTCCCTGCTCAGTGGGGAGGCTCCTTCTCCCTCTGCCTGCCGCTCCCCTTGCTTGTGTTCTCTCTCTCTCTCTGACAAATAAATAAAATCTTTAAAAAGAACACATTCAAAGTATATTTCCATGTCTGTACATTTCACCTTTATTAAGTAAAAAAAAAAAAAACTGGGTTGCAAAGGAATCCTGCCAGCTTCAGTTCCTCTGATGAGAAATTTGGTTCCTTTTTCACTTCCCTCCCTGAAGACCAACACACTGGACTTCACAGTCTTATCTCAGGCCCCACCCACCTTCAAGCAGGCAGTGGGACACGCCCCACACACCCAGAGCACCGAGGTCGACCGGAAGACTCTTAGGAAGAAGACCAAATAAATTCAGGGAACCCAAGGATGGATGTGACATGAGGGTAGAATGCCAAGCATCTGGACAAAAACCACTTTGGAATAAAATGACCTGAAAGAAAGAGCAGGAGGTTCTGAGTCTTTACCAAAAAACGCAGAGCTCATCTTTACAGTTCCTTTCTTTGGTTGTGCAAGTATAATGGAGCGTGTGCTCAGTTTAGGAAACACTGTGGCGTTGTCACAGGGTGAGCGGGTATTGGCAGACAAGGATATTCAAGGAAAACGGTTGTTAGGCCGCATTTGAATGTTATGCCTAACTAGCCCACTAGAGGGAGACCACAGACGGGCATTTGTGGCAATTCCCCTAAGGGCTCAAAGTTTCCACTGCTTTTACTTAGCTTCATTTCTCGATGGGCGCTGGAGAAGCAAGAAATGCTCAACAGATACTAAAAACTCAAGTGAACATTTACATATGTAAATTTTGTTGTAGAGCCTTGCCCGATAGTAGGATATAAATTCCTACCAAATGCTCATAACCTTAGAAAGAAAAAAGATAAAAAGTGGAAGAGGAGTGATTTTTAAAGAATCTTTTCTTGGCTTTTACACATCCTAAAAGAGCTAACCACAAATCGTAGATATGGTACTATTTCTAATTTATTAGTACCCCCCACGCCCAAGTCCCTCCTATCTGCTGCACCCCCACACCCCAACAGAAAGCCTTCCATGATGTTTCTGCTTCATGATACCATGTGTTTCTCACTGAGGCAGCTAATGAGCAAATATAATTATACATGTTGCCCATAGACAAATCAAAGGCAGAACAAACAATAATTTGCCACATCCCATTAACTAATCTAGGATGAAATCAGGATTAGATCAAGACATTTCTAGTGTATCTGACACTAAGATTTCTTTAGCATCCATTAAAACCAAGTATTCTAGTAAATTTTTAGAAACGAATGAAAAGCTCTCATGGCAATGGGTCAAAGTCTATATGATCTAGCCATTGCCTACCTCCGGGACTACTCTCCTCTCCTCTCCCTCCTTCCTCACATCGTGCATTTTCCACCACCTAAATTCTCTCTCTCTCTCCCTTTTTAAGATTTTATTTACCTATTTGTAAGAGAGAGACAGTTACAGAGATAGCAAGAGAGAGCACAAGCAGGGAGGAGAGGGAGAAGCAGACTTCCCACTGAGCAGGGAGGCCGATGTGGGACTGGATCCCAGGACCTCAGGATCACAACCCAAGCTGAAGGCAGATGCTTAACTGACTGAGCCACCCAGGCTCCCCTCATAACCTAAATTCTGCACTGCTCTCCCCGCTCCTTGCAATGTTCTGCTCCCATCATCTAACAAAACACTTCTTACCATTCAGGTTCCAGCTGAACTGTCACTTCCTAGGAAAAGACTTCCTAAACCACCCACTCCTATTGCCCTTCCCGACAGAACCCTGCCCCTCAGCTGGCCATCCTTCACTGCCAAGGATACCAGTTCATGCTGCCCAGCCTCGCTAGCAGCTGGATGTGGCCATGTTTCTGCTTAATGGGATATAAGTGAAAATGCGGAGTGGGACTTCCTAGAAGCCTCCTTGAAGAGAAGCAGACAAGCCCTTCTTCCCATTTGCCTTTCTCCTACTATCTGGAATGGAACTTCGGGAAGTATCTCGTATCCTGAGATGGCTGTGATGAGGGACAGCTAGTAGCCAGAGAAACTAATGGAACTGTGGGATGGCGGCAGAGAGCACAACATCAGCCTCTAGGTATCTTTTCTGCGGGAGAGAAGTGAACTGTTTCTTTAAATCACTGCTACTCGTGGCTTTCCTATTACACACCACCACACCTTCATACCTACTAAATATACCACACCCATCCCCAGACACATCACCCTCTCTCCTTCACTCTGTGAAAGAGCTCATTCGTGTTCCCGGGAGAGCAGGGTCCAGGTGTCCCTGGCCCCCGGCAGGATCCCCACAACAGCACACTATTTCCAGGCAGGAATTTCCTCCCAGAGTGTCTCAGAAAGTTGATGTTGTTTTGAATTCCAGGAAGACTCTGTTGAGAAATCAGTTAAGGAAAGTATTATAATTCTTCCCACAAGAAATAAAATTCAATAATCACCATGGAGATGTGACTCATTTGAAGGACTCCACCAGCCTCTGTCATTAGCGACCATCCAGTGGAGGGGAAACTGGGGAAGTTTTCAGCAGTTACATTACTTCACTTTGCAGTAACCCTCGTGGGTCACACAAACACCTGAGAGACGGAGCATCAAGAACAGTGAGCAGAGCGGATTCTGAACGTGAGAGAGATGAAAGCAAGTAATTCCCATGTGAATGATGGAGCTGCTGCCAATCACTCTGAACTGCAAAATCATGTCCTCCTGGCAATTTCTAGAAGAAAAATGGTAAAATCTTCCAGCATTTTCTCCAGTGAGAAATTCTCTTTTTGCAACAAGAATAGGGAAGAAAAAAATACCTTACAGGTCATTTTGAATGGCAAAACCCTTTGGAACAAACTAAAAGGAAAAATAAAAGATTGAAAGATTTTTAAAGACTCTAAATCTGATTAAAAAAATTAATTTCTACCCACTGTAATTAGGATACTATTGGAAAGAGGAATATTTTGAAATTGTGAGATATTGAAATTGCTTAAAACCAGTTTGATTAGCAGTTGAAATGTGAAGTAACCACGATGAGAAATCTTCTAAGCAAAATCGGAATTCTGCTTTGAGCAATATTCTTTTAAAAGAAATTAGAGTCGGTGGTGCCTGAGTCGGTTAAGTGGCTGCCTTTGGCTCAGGTCATGGTCCCAGGGTCCTGGGAAGTGGGGCTCCCTGCTCAGTGGAGAGCCCACTTCTCCCTCTCCCTCTGCCTGCCACTCTGCCTACTTGTGCTCTCTTTCTCTATCTCTATATCAAATAAATAAATATAAACTTTTTAAAAAGGAAGAAAGAAATTAGAGTCTAATTGCTTAATGCAGAATAAAAGTCTAATATCCTTCATTAAACTTTTAAGCATTGTTAGTAGTTTATATGAGGTGGACAGCTTTCTTGCTTTGGCACACAAGAATGAAGTAGTTTAATTAGCAAAATCATTAATGGAAAAACTTGTGAAGGAAAATATGCTTTATCAGAAGAAATGCAAAGAGTAGGGTTGTGGTCTCTCCATCGTGGAGTCAGACACTGAACTCAAGTCTGAATTAACAGAAATAATATGGGCTTCAAAGGCAAGATCAAAACCAGAGAAGAAAATATTTTAATCATTAGAATAAAGGAAATGAATTCATAATAAGCAACATGTACCTTAATGACCAACTTGAAGATGCTTCTAGACATACTCTCAACAATTCAACTCATGTCAACACACAATGAAAAATCTTTCTACATCTGGACTATTTATCATAAAACAAGGAACAAGATAATTATGGCAATTTATTCTTTACAAGTTTTTAAATGTTATTTTAAGAATGATAAATTTAATTGTATTTTTCAATTATTTGGGATTTATTTTATGTTGACATTTCCTTTTAATATTTTCTTTTTTAAAAAAGATTTTATTTATTTATTTGAGAGAGTGTGCACAAGTATGGATGGGAGCAGAGACAGAGGGAGAAGCAGACTCCCTGCTGAGCAGAGAGCCTGATGAGGGACTCAGTCCCAAAACCCTGGGATCAGGACCTGAGCAGAAGGCAGACACTTAATCAACTGAGCCACCCAGGAGCCCCTCTATTATCAAAGGTCTATATCAGGTAGAGTTTATTTTTATATGTCATTGAAATGTATTATCTTGTACCAATATATATGTTCATAATAATAATAAAGCGTGCACTTATTACCACCTTTTTCACAGAAAAAAATCGCAGAAACTTTTAGTATAACCTTATCATAGAAAAATGGTTCCCTGTTCATTATGGTCAGTCATTTAAAACACATAAAGAAGATATTATAGAGGGGCACCTGGGTGGCTCAGTTGGTTAAGCGACTGCCTTTGGCTCAGGTCATGATCCCGGAGACCTGGGATTGAGCCCCGCATGAGGCTCCCTGCTCGGTGGGAAGCCTGCTTCTCCCTCTCTCATTCCCCCTTCTTGTGTTCCCTCTCTAGCTGTGTTCCTCTCTGTCAAATACATAAATAAAATCTTTTTAAAAAGATATTATTTAAAAAATACCGAATAACTTAAGATTTTGAAAATTCCTAAGGATTCCTGGGGATTCCCATTTCTTGTTCCAGAGTCCTGAAGATGGATTTCTACCGGGAATTTACAAGCCGTGGCACAGACCAGACACTCAGCTCTATTTAAAACAAATGGATGGTATTTTGTTTAATAGGCCAGCGGGAGTGTGAATATGCCCATTTTACACATTAGAAATTTGGGGACTCCTTTGAGGCCGATGCAGAGCAAAACCCTTGAAATTCGCAAAAGCTCTGTTGTTTACTAAGACAGTCTATGCAGCATGACCTCAAGATTCTTGTAAGTACCTCGGGGGCTACCCTACTTTCTTCGAGCAAAGCTCGTCACAGCCATACTCTGGATTGGACCGTAGCCCAGAAGTCATTTCTCATCTGGCAATCTTTTCATGAGAGTGACTGGGCACGAGAAACAATTTTATTCTGGAACCCTGTAAATCCTGCTTTCTTTGTGTTTCCTTCCAATTCTGCAAAACACTTAATCAGTTTCTTCCTTAGCTCATGACTCTGGTCTCATGGCCTGTCATAGGCAACTAGAAAAAGCCAGAAGGCACTTGCTGCATTCTGGCCTCCTGATCCCCTGGCTGACCCCATAAGTTATCATGTAACCAACCAGAGATTGCAGATGACAATGTTTCCATACTTTCTGCCACTATATAAAAAAGGCCTATGTTCTCCAGGCTCCAGCAACATTCTCCTTACAGTCCTTCACCCCCGCAACCAGCAGTCCCCTCACACCCTTCTGTGTGTCTCCCGGCCACCCTGTCCCTGAGTCAATGTCATATGGTTTAGGGATTTATTACAACAGCACCCCATTTCCACATACCAAATTCTGTTCACCTGACCTATTGGCGTATAATAAACCTAGTGGCTTGAAACAAGAAATTATTATATTTGGGCAGAACACAGCAAGACTCAGCTCATTTCTGTTCCAGAATGCCTGGGAGCTCATCTAAAATGAGCTGAATGCCTTGGAGGGTGGTGGAGGTGGGGAGGGGTGCCTGGAACACAGGCACTGGCTGGGCATCTCTCTTGATCTCTCCCTCTCCCTCCCTCCGCAGGATTTCTTTATGCCAACTGCTTAGGCTTCCTTATTTGATGGTAGCCTCTGGAATGCCAGCCTTCCCTACATGGCAACTCAGGACCTCACTCAAGGTCCCAAGAGATGGGAATAGAAGGTACCAGTCTCTTAAGACCAAGCCTGGAACTTCCATATTGTTCTGTAATCAAAGCAGATAGCCTGACCAAAATCAAGGAGAGGAAACGTAGTCTTATTCTCAATAGGACTAGAGTAAAAAATTCCTCTTTATCCTCACCTGCCACACTTTTATTACTAGGGCTATAATAACACCTATAGTAAAATTCATGAGAACAGAAATTCAGGTATAACTCAGCTCCTGTCCAATTCTCATTCATAAAGGGAGAGGACTCAAGTTCTTATCTTCTACAGAGAGCTGGCTTGTGATTATTTAAGACTCTTAAATTTTGACTATGGTGCACAGTGTGTTTGAAATACTTGGTGTTCTGGATATCTCCCATTCATCTCTCCAGATGTCTTTACCTGTTTTCACCTGCTCTGTGTTCCAGGAGGCTTCTGGGGGAGTTCAGCCTCTAGGCAATGCCAGCGGGTCAATGGGGGTTGGGAGAGGCAGTGAATGAAGTCCTGGCATTTATTCCTGCGACTCTTCCTGGTTGAGTTCTTGTGTATTGGCTCCTTGGCTCTCCAGGTAGCCTTCTCATTGGGCAGACCTAGGGTAGGATGGCTTCCTGGCTCTTGCTAGTTCCAGGGCACTCATCATTCTTTATTGGTTTCCCTAAATCCTGACACTATTAAACTCTCCTAAATTATCCTATTTGGGCCTTGTTTGTTGATGGAGACTGAGGCAAGTGGTTTCTTTCTCTTTCTTTCTTTCTTTCTTTTTTTCTTTCTTTCTTTCACAGGTGATTTCTTTTTTACCCATAAATTAAAACTGTTTTTCTGCCTTTTTTTACCAGAATTGTCGATCAATGTATTTTTCACATTTTCCTATCAAGTTTTTGGTCCTTTATCTCTCCATTTTTAAGAGTTCTTTACATATTAAAGATATTAGCCCTTTATCTGTGCTATATCTTACAAATATTTTCTCCCAGTTTAAATTAGTTGTCTTTTCACTTTGTTTATTCTGGGGTTCTTAGCCATCCTAAAAAAACAAAAAAATTCTCTATTGAGAATGAGACTATGTCTCCTCTCCCTGATTTTGGTCAGGCTATCTGCTTTGACTACAGAACAAATAAAATAAAATAAATAAAATAAAATAAAATAAAATAAAATAAAATAAAATAAAATAAAACAAAATATAAAATAATAAAATAAAAACAAAACTCTAAAAATTTTGTATGTAGTCAAATATATTCAAATACTTTCTTTTATTGCTTTTAGATTTTGAGGTTTCCCCGCACCAGTGTTAAAGAATACACTCATGTTGTCTTCTAATACTTCTGTGATTTAGTAGATTGCATTTAGATCCTTGACCATTTTGGTTCTTGACTATAGTATTAGGTATTTGGTTTTATTTTATCTTTTTCCAAATGTACCATATGTGTCAGCACTGTTTATTAAGAAGTCCATCTTTTCCCCCAATGGTTTAAGATGCCATTTCTTCATATACTAGATCCCCAGATGGATTTTGTTCTATTTCTGGGCTTTTTACTCTATTCCATTAGTCTGTTTAGTCATCAGCCAATACCACACTGTTTGAGTTATAAAGGCTTTGTAGTATGTTTTAATATCTCATAGGTCCAATCTTTCTCTGAATTTTTAAATTATTTTCCTGATGATATTTCATATTTTCCCCACATGAACATTATTATCAACTTGCCTGCTTTGATAAAAGAGCTCTTTCTATTGGGGTTGTGATAATGAATAAATTGATTTAAGAGGGGCACAGTTGATTAAGTGTTGGACTCTTGGTTCCAACTCAGATCATGATCTCAGGGTCCTGGGGTTGAGCCCCGTGTAGGACTCTGTCCTCAGCATAGAGTCTGCTTGAAGATTCTCTCTCTCTCTTTGCCCTTCCCCCTGCATTCTTTCTTTTTCTCTCTCTAAAAATAAAAATGGGGGCACCTGGGTGGCTCAGTTGGTTAAGTGACTGCCTTTGGCTCAGGTCATGATCCTGGAGACCCGGGATCGAGCCCCACATTGGGCTCCCTGCTCGGCGGGAGGCCTGCTTCTCCCTCTCTCACTCCCCCTGCTGTGTTCCCTCTCTGGCTGTGATTCTCTCTGTCAAATAAATAAAATCTTTAAAAAAAATAAAAAAATAAAAATAAAAATAAATTTCATAATCTTTAAAAAAATTTACTTAGGAGACAAGTATCACATGGTTTCACTTACTTGTGGACCATAAAGAGTAATATAGAGGACAGTAGGAGAAGGAAAAGAAATGGGAAGTGGGGTAAATCAGGGAGGGAAACGGAACATAAGAGACTTTGGACTCAGAAACAAACTAAGGGTCTTGGAGGGGGAGGGGGTGGGGGATGGGCAAGCCTGGTGGTGGGTACTGAGGGCACGTATTACATGGAGCACTGGGTGTGGGGCATAAACAATGCATCTTGGAACACTGAAAATAAATTAATTAATTTATAAAATAAAAAAATTGGGAGAAATTGACATCTCTGTGATGTTGGGTCATTCTATCCAAGAATAGAAGATGTTTTAATAATAAGGCTTCATAAAATATTTTAATATCTGGTAGGGTTAGTCCCCACTTATGGTTTTTCTTTTACCTGAGTATTCCTGCCTGTTTATTTTTTCATATACATTTTAGTATCAGCCAATTTGGCCCCATAAAAACATGTGTTACTATTTTTATTGGGATTGTGATCATTAATAAATTGAATTAGGGAGAACTGACATGTCTTCCAAGTCCAATCACTTCAAATAGATATTTTTAGTTTGAATGTACATATAGACACACATACTCACCAAAATCTTAAACTTCATGCCAATTTTTGAAAGGATCAATTTCATTCAGTTTCACTAGTATTTACACATTACCTGTTTGCAGATTGCAGTCATAAAATACAGACAGATAAGCAAGCCATAGTCTCTGCCCTGAAGACAACTCCCTGAAGGGGGCAATAAGCACTTACATAAATGACTACATTTTTTATAAATGACCACAATGAGGGGCGCCTGGGTGGCTCAGTTGGTTGGACGACTGCCTTCTGCTCAGGTCATGATCCCGGAGACCAGGGATCGAGTCCCACATCAGGCTCCCTGCTTGTCGGGAAGCCTGCTTCTCCCTCTCTCACTCCCCCTGCTTGTGTTCCCTCTCTGGCTGTCTTTCTCTCTGTCAAATAAATAAAATCTTTAAAAAAATAAATAAATAAAAATTAAAAAATAAATAACTACAATGAGATTTACATAGCATTTAATGTTTACTTGTTCAGATAGCATCTCTCTGAGCTACAGAAATCTAGAGCCTCAATATCCATGTGAAGTTCTCACTTAGGTGTACAGTCATCCGCCGTAGAAATGTAATTTGTTTGCTCTTGTATATGCCACATGCTGATCTCTTATTCTCCAGATACCCTGATCATCTCCAGCAGGGATTTTCCTCCACATGCTCTCTTCTCCAGGTGAGACCATTCATTCACCCTGCTATATTGATTGAGTGAGGAACTGCTCTTGGAGCGGAGATCATAGTGGATAACAAGGAAGACCACATCTCTCCTTGTGATGACTGCATTCTAGAAGCAGAGACAGAAACAAACACGTTAAATTATGTAACAGCATTTCAAATAGTGGACCCAGAGGAAGAGTACGGCAAGTCTAGAAGAGAAAGAGAGAAATGCTACTTTAGATAGGATGGTGAGAGCAGCCTTCCTGAAGAGAAAACATTTGGTTAGACTCGTTTGATATGAAGGGCCAATTCATGCAAAGGTGCCTGGAGAAGAGTTTTCTAGGCATGCAGGAATGTCTGCAGAGCTAGGGACAGCATGGAAGCCAGCTCAGCTGGAAGAGAAAGCCAGGGAGAGAATGGAAGGAAAGGCTAGAGGCAGGCAGTGCTTAGCTCAGGCAGGGACTCTGGGCAATAAGGAGTCTGGCTTTTGTTCTGTGAGAAGGGATGCTTTTAGCAGAGGTATGACCTGCACGATCTGATCTATGTGTTCAATCCAGCTACCGTGGGGAGAATAGATCAGAGAATAGATCAGAACTGATGGACTAGTCAGGAGCCTTGGTGTTGTTCATGTGCAAGATGCAGCGGCTTGACCCAGTGAACAGTTGTAGAAAGGAAAAGCAGCACAGAGATGCAGGGATTTTTTACAAGTTGAGCCAACAGGGCTTGCTGACAGATTGAATTTGGGAGTGAAGGGAAGTCAGGAGCCAAGGGCGTCTCTGTGGTTTTTAGCTTGAGCAACCTAGGAAATACCAGCGCCATATATTGGCGCTGAAGGGATGACTACTGGAGAAGGAGCCGATCTGGGGCAAAAAATCTGAAGGTATATTTTGGATTATTTCAAGATACTTGATTACTAATTATTTCGAGATACTTGGTTACTTCCTATTAATTTTTAATACCTTGGTATATGTTATATGTTCCTTTCTCATTCTTCTCTAGTATCCAATTAGAGTTGTTCCAGGAAGATAGTTAAGTCAGGTATAAAAGAAGCTATGGTAAATGAGCATTTGACTGTTTTCTCAAAGGAATTAATCAATATTACTGTTGATAAGAAAGGATGTTTGGGTCTAGTTGATTTCCATTGTAAAATGAACTGAGGTTAAATAAATTGTTTTCCATGTTTTGCATGGTCAGAAACAGAGATGAACTTCCAGGCAGATGGTGCATCATGAGAATGCACAAGTTCCCCGGCGGGGCAGATGCCTTCCCAGATAATCAGGCCTGATGTAATCTCTGCATTGGGGCCGCTTAGTCATGGAACATTTTCTTAGCATTTGTCATACACAGGGCACTGTGCTGGGGACTATCACTGTGTCACATCATGCACTGCTGTCGTTCTCCTTGAACACCTCTTTGTTCTCAGAGGGTCTCCCATGACTTCCTGAAGACAATTGGTTGTTTGGGTTTTATTTGTAGAACCATGATGACCCTTTAAGACCAAATACATGCCTTAATGAGATCATGAATGGGTTAAAGCCTATGAAGTCTGATGAGGCATTCAGGTGAAAAACTCTCTGTAGTGCCCATTAATATTATCTATATCTTAAAAATAGCCCTTAAACAAAATAATAAGCAAAATCTGTGTTGAAAAAAAAAAGCTATGAAGGGGGATATTCTTTATAAGGCTCTTGGGTTCTCCATTCCGTTCTCTCCTGGCTAAGTGAGAATCCTGGGTATTTTGTGAATGATGAGACAATGCAACTATCCCAGGCCCTGGGAAGCCTTAGTAGGGAGAGCAGGGAAGAACATCTTCAGCGATTGTAAACCATAAATTGTTTTGCATTTTGTAGGAAAAGTACAGTGGGATCGGGCCAAGTATGAATGATTTACCTCATAAGCATCAAATGCACAAATTTTCTTTCTAAAATTCAGAAGATTTTTTTTCTTAAAAGTAATATATTTTAACAGAAAATTTTAAATACAGAAAATTATTAAAAAGAGCTATATAACACTCCTCAGAAATTATCACTGTTAATATTTTATCTATTATATATATACATATATATGGGTATATATATACATATGTGCCTATAAGTCCTCTTTTAAGAATATTGATTCCAGGAAATACGGTACAACAAAGAAGCACAAAAGGTTGCGGGCTACCAGGTGTAATTCCCAGGTACTCCAAGTGCAATACTCCAAGTGCAATTGTATGAAAAAAAGAACCTGATTGAAATCTGAACGATTAACTTGAACAGACTTCAAGTTATAGGGAAAAGTTGCCTACCACAAGCATAATAATAGTTACCTGCATTTTATAGCACATCTTCTGTGCATTTTATTATTAATGTGACTAATAGCTATGATAAGTATTATTTGTAACAATAATACTATTAAAAATTAATAATACTTGTTACTAATTTTTATTGTTGATATATTGGTAACAGGAAAGAATTGTTTCTGGGAGACAAAAGCCCCAGCCCCAAGTTATAGTTAGATGCAAGACAATCAAATGTATTAAGCCTCAGTTTCCTCAACTGTTCAATAAAAATCCTCTCCTAGGTGGCGCCTGGGTGGCTCAGTTGGTTAAGCAACTGCCTTCCGCTCAGGTTATGAACCCGGAGACCCAGGATCCAGCCCCACATCCGGTGCCCTGTTCGGCGGGAAGCCTGCTTCTCCCTCTCTCACTCCCCCTGCTTGTGTTCCCTCTCTGGCTGTGTTTCTCTGTGTCAAATAAATAAAATCTTTAAAAAAAAAAAAATCCTCTCCTAGATGAAGTCCGAGGCTTCTATCAGTTTTAAAATCCTATCCAAGTCTTATTGTAGAAGGCACTTATTGACATGCATATCTTGAGATGCAAAATTTTGCTTTCAAATGTTTTTTGAATATTTTATTTAAAAGATACCTGTTTTCAAGCAAAGAAAAAATGGATCACATTTTGAAGAATATTCGAATGCTTTGAAGATGGGGCCTATTTACAAAGACAATTTGTTTCCCTGCATCATTTTAGTATGCAACTCTACTCCAGTCCTGAAGCTTCCTAAGGGTCTGAGGCTTCGAAGCGTGGGGGTGGAGGAAGCTTATTACCATGGAGATAGATGGGAGCAAATGGTCACATCATCAAAAGCAAACTAGAAATGTACAAAGCTTTTGTGATGCTGATCCTTTTTCTTTTTTAAGTAAGAAGAAGAAGGAAAAAAGGCACAAATAAAAGGACAGATCTCCCTCATTAAATCCAACACTAATTTAGTAATCAGTGAAATAAAGGTACTCTTGAAAGCCTGCTGCCAGGAAATACGGTACAACAAAGAAGCACAAAAGGTTGCGGGCTACCAGGTGTAATTCCCAGGTACTCCAAGTGCATTTGGACTCTCCATTCTCTTAGCTTTGCTTTACAGATTGGCTGTCTTCACGGTAGATTTGAGCTCCCCATTTAGTCACCTCAGTGTGTTATCCCAATATTTAGGAGGGAAAAAAATTGCAAGAAAATAACCTTTAATTTTATGATTCTCCGAAGGAAACTGTTCAAAATGAAGAGGTATGAGGAGCTAAGGATGAGCGTTAATTTATTTTTCTGTTTATTACCTATCGCTTTGAATAATCTGGAAATAATTTTGACAGTAGGCTAAGAGTCAAAGTTGGGATAGAAGTCAAAATCTACTGAAAGTAACTTAAATCAGAATACAGTCACCATCAATTAGATTCATGCGTATGGGTATATATATAGCTTTTCTATTAACCCCGTCCATTATTTCACATTACTCTGGCAAAAGCTGCCAAAAGCCTAAAGGCAGGAAAGATTTATACTCAATTCTTCATAAATATTTAAAAGAAAGGAAATCATTTAAGAAAAAAATATATAAAACTTAAAGAACTTGGCTAAGATACTGCCTTGGACTTTCAGTCTATAAATTAGAAATAGTAATTGCATGAGATATTTTAGAGACTGAGGTGAGGTTTTAAAAGTGTTTTTGTGCTATTCCGAGAGAAAATGCAATTTGTTATATTTTAACCTTCTTCCTCTTCCTTTTCCACTTCAGATTTTCCCTCTTTGTCTATAGCACTAAGAGAGAAGTCTCTCCACACATATAAAACCATTTTAATTGATCTATAAATTCAATGCAGATTTTTTATAAGTTGAGAAAATAGTATTAAAGTTCATTAGGAAATGGATAATTAGAAAAATTCTGAAAATAGAATAATGGGGAAATAATTAGTACAACCATATTTTAAGTGTCTTATAAAGTTACGATAATCAATGTATTTTATTCTAGAGAAGAAATAGATAGCTAGATAGAATAGAATAGAATGATCAGAAACAAATCCAAATATGTATTGAACTTAATATGTGAAAAAGATAGATGGATCAAAAAGAGGTGAAGAGGAAGAAAGATATATTAGTTAATAAATAGTAGCAGGTAAACTGGCTAGGAATAAAAAAATAAAATAAAATGATCTTTTACCATATTCTTTATATGCAAAAAGAATTTCAGAAGATTTAATGATTTTCAGTGTAAAAAAATGAAGGTATAACATTAGTAGTTGAAAACTTTGGTGAATTTATTACTTGGTGGAGAATTTTGGCATATAAAAATACTTTCTAAGACATGTAATCCTAAAGTCTTAAAGGAAGAGAAAAACAAATTTGAACACATATAAACTGGACGAAAATATTGTAATACACTTGGCAAAGAAATTATCATTAGTATACACATGGTACAACACATGGTACAACTTAGTAAGTCATATCAAATCAGAAGAAAAATAGCCAAATATATTAAAATCTTCATCTGTTTCACAATTACACAATTTTATATCAAGGGACGCCTTGGTGGCTCAGTCAGTTAAGCAACTGCCTTCAGCTCAGGTCATGATCCTGGGGTCCTGGGATCGAGTTCTGAGTCCCACATCCGGCTCCTTGCTCAGTGGGAAACCTGCTTCTCTCTCTGCCTGCTGCTCCCTCTCCTTGTTCTCACCACTCCCCCGGACAAATAAATGAATGAAATCTTTAAAAAATAATAATTATATATCAAAAACAATGAGTATCATTGCTCAATTTAGCATTTGATTAGAGCAACACATAATGCAAAATTATCTTTACAGAGGTTCAAAACAGCTGAATAAAGACATTTTAAAAAATGAGTATATCCATACAACAAAATATTATTTAGCAATAAAAAATGGCATTATTTAGGGGCACCTGGGTGGCTCAGTTAGTTGTCTGACTTTGGCTCAGGATCCTGGGATTGAGCCCCACGTGGGGCTCTGCGCTAAGTGGGGAGTCTGCCTGTTCCTCTGCTCCCTTCATGTTTTCTCTCTCTCTCTTTTAAAAAAGTAACATTATTTGTAATATCCAAAAAGTGTAAACAATCCAAATACTCAACAACTGATAAATAGATAAATGAAATGTGGTATATCCATACCATGGAATATTATTCATCTATAAAGAGGAATGAAGTTTTGACAGATGTTACAATGTGCATGAACCTTGAAAACACTATGTTAAGTGAAAGAAGTCAGACACAAAAGAGCACATGTTATATGATTCCTTACGGGAAATCCCCAGAACAGACAAATTCAGAGAGACTAAGAGTAGACTAGAAGTTCCCTAGGACTGGGGGATTGGGAATCAGGGGAAAAGGGGAGCGACTGTTAATGGGTCCAGAGCTTTGTTTTGTTGTTGTTGTTGAAGTCGGAGAAATTGCGTGCGATGATGGTTGCAGGAGTCCGTGACTGCACCCAAACCACTGAATTGTGCACATTATGCGGGTGAGTTGTCTGGGATGTGAATTACATTTCAATAAAACTGGGTTTTTTTAAGTCTTATTTAAGAGAACAAGGAGGTATATGAATTTACTTACCAGATTGCAAAGCCCCATAAATAATCATGGAAGTGCCCATCGGCACACTGTTTTGGCAAATGACTTAACAATACCTTTCAAAATTTAAATGAATTCAATCATTCAAACTCAAAAATTTAACCATATGTATATTTGCAAAAACTTGGCAAGTTGTACACAGAATACTGTGTGCAATGGGAAAACCTGGAACCCTGAAGGTTGCCATTTAAAAGAGTATTATACAGCCTTTTCAAAATATCATAGAATTATATGGGCTAACATGGGAAGATCGCCAAGAAAACAATAAAAATAATGTTTATTGAGCACTTGCTATGTGCCACTCTTCCAAGCGCTTTACATGCTATAACTCACCTAATCCTTTTTGCAACCCTATATCCTTTTCTTATTGTTGTTACCTCCATTTTATAGATGATGGCACTGAGAATCACAGGTAGGATTAAGTAACTTGCCTAAGATCCCAAAGCTACTAAGTAGTACAAACAGAGTTTCTTGCATAAATTGAAAAAGTGGATATTGGGTATCTGAATGGCTCAGTTGGTTAGCATCTGACTTCAGCTCAGGTCATGATCTCAGGGTCCTGGGATCGAGCTCCGCATCAGGCTCCCTGCTCAGTGGGGAATCTGCTTCTCCCTCTGCCCCTCCCCTCACTCATACATGTGCTCTTGCTTTCTCTCTCAAATAAATAAAATTTTTAAAAAATAAAAAATAAAAAGTGGATATTTAGAAATCTCAGGGGCTCATCACAAGAAATAGCTATGTGAGAGATGTTAATTAACTCGACTTAGTAACCATTTCACTATGTACACGTATATTAAATCATTGTGTTATACATCTTAAATATTTTTAAATTTTTTATTTAAAATTTTTTGTTTAAAAAATCATAGGAAAGGGTCAATATCAAATGTGTGATTGTGGTTGCCTCTGAAGACAGAAAGAGGAGAATGGAATAAGGTTCACTCTACAGTAGGTCCTTAATAAAATATCAAAAGCAAATATCACATAGTATTGATATTTGTTAATTCTGACAGTGGGAACAAATGTATTTGTTATATTGGTCCTTATATTTTTCTATACAGTTGAAGGTTTTCATTTTTCTAACAAATATTCTTCCCACCATGCTCAACTGCCCCTTGACTGACTATTAGAAGGCAAAGGAACAAACACTCTTATGGAATAAGGTAGGGCTTTTCTGGGGAGGGAGAGGGGTCAGTGTTTAGTTAGTTTGTCTGCTTTATGGTCTACAGTCTCCAGTGCTGATTAAAAGCATTTGCTGAAGCCATGAGGGTACCTAAGAACCGACCCTTCTTTCTCCTTCTATCTCACTGGTGTCTAGATTACTCATGCCCAGACCTTACTCCAATCTAGTTTACAACACTGTTGATGGCAGCCCAGCCATGAAACATGGGTTTCGTCACATCACTTCCTTGTACTAATGTCTTCAATCTTTTTTGAGGGAGGAAGTCTTCGTTGTTACCTTGGCTGTCAGGTCTTCCTTAGTCTCATGTAAATCTCTTTCCACTGTTAGCACCCACCAGGGTACCCTCCATACTCGCATTACTGTTTGATATACACCGTTCTTGCCTTGTCCCTAGGTCAGTCTGTCCTCTTTCCTTTCTGCCTTTCTCTTTCATAGCCTTACTTTGAGATCCAACTTCAACCCAATGTCTTCCCTAGAGCCTTCCCTGACCACTCCAGCCCAGTACACTAATTACAATGACTTCCCCTTCCCCCTTCCAGGAATTCCTGTCTTTGTGGTTTACTTTGTAGTGGAAGAGATGCCAATGCCTGCACATGGGCTCTGAATGTCGTCTTCTCTCATGTGACCAGGACCTTATCAATCATTCTCTGCCTCTCCTCTGTCTTTACTCTCTCACTCTTTACTGGCCCCATTCAAAACTTTTCACTTATAAATGAATCAGAAAGTATGTGGCACTGTGAAAGGTCTGCTCCCCCTAAGTCAAGCGCTGAAGGGGGAGCAAAGAGGAAGAAGGCTGCAGTGAATTCTGGGGCTTGCTGTTCCCATCACACCATGTTATGCTTAAAACATCAGAAAAGTCAGGTGCCTGGGTGGCTCAGTGGGTTAAAGCCTCTGCATTCGGCTCAGGTCATGATCTCAGGTTCCTGGGATCGAGGCCCACATTGGGCTCTCTGCTCAGCAGGGAGCCTGCTTCCTCCTCTCTCTCAGCCTGCCTCTCTGCCTACTTGTGATCTCTCTCTGTGTCAAATAAATAAATATAAATCTTAAAAAAAAAAAAACATCAGAAAAGTCAAGCCATGGGCAGATGGGTTGTCATTTGTCACAGCCCTATTTATACACACACACCTCGAATGTCCATCGAGAGCAAATAAATGGAATATGGTTGTATTGCAGTCCCCATCAATGCACTGCGGCAAGTGTGGAATAGAACCCTCCTGAGTGGTGAGAATGAGTAAACTAGAGCTACATGTAATGACACAGACCCATCCCATCAACACTGGGAAAGAGAAAAGCAGCCCTGGCATCGGGGAGCTAGCCTGGAGCTTTCAGCCACTCACGGGAGGCCTTGGTGTTGTGCTGAACGTAAATAATTCTGCACAGTTCGACACCAGACAAAGCCACTCTGTGACCAGGGTAGATCAGGACAAAACCTAACTACTCTATTCTCCCGTCTGACCTCCAACAAAACACGAATATTGTCCAAACCACAACAATGACCAAATATTCTTTTATAGAATGGATATGAGTGCTTTTCCAATTACAGCTTTACCTCAGTTTTGTCTTCCTTTCTTCGAGTTGAGATTTGGTGTGATACCCAATACCTAGCAGAATAGCCCTGGCTTCCTGATCAGGTTTCTCTATACTAGAGCAAAGCCCCACTTCCTTAAGCTCTCCCCCAAATCACCTAGCACAAGCTCAATGCCTATAAAGAATCAGAAACCCTCTTCCTGAGATGCTCCCTGCTTCCCCCGGGTGTGTGCTCTCTCTCTCCACAATGAATAAAAAAACCCAGCTTTGTCGATTGGAATCAGCCTGTGTGACCAAGGACATTGATGCATTAGATCGAGTCAAAGAGACAAGTCACAAAAAATGTAAACTTCCATTCAAATGAAGTTAATAAAAGTCAATACTAATTAAATTGTTTTGGGACACATTATTACATAGGTGATAAAACTGTACAGAAATTAAAGGAAAGGCTTATGAGAAATGTTGGCATAGTGTTAGTTCTAAAGGGAGGGAAGGGATGGAATGGGTTGAGACATGATCAAGGAGTGGGCACCAGGGAAAGATGTTACTTATGAGACAGCACAGGTGAAAGCTAACATAAGCCTGGAAATTGACGTGAGAGTTGTGTGTGTGATCTCGCCTCCATTTGTATCTGGGGAGAGGATTCAAGCATTATTCTACTTCAGAGGGAATGGATTCAAGAGCATGCCTGGCGATAAAGCTTCAGTCTGGACACAGCTGTCTTTATTCAAGGATGAGGAAGGAGAACAAGACACTGCAGCCTCACACACACACAAAAAACTTCTGCGGAATATGAGAAAGGAAGCAACTTTGAGAAGACTCTCAGGAAGAGCTTGGGCCAGGAACTGATCCCCTGCAGGATATAGAAGGAAACTTCAGGGAACTAATAGCCCTCATCAGTACAAGATAGACGCTTAACAAGGGAAGGGTTATGTGTTATGAAAAGAAGAGGATAAAATGAGAATACATTTGGATGAAATAAAAATGCAAGCAGATTTTTAAAGGAAGAAATGATATGATAAGGAAAGATGGAAAGGAAATTAAAATAAAATGCTGGAATTAAGGGAGAAAACATGGGAGGCATAGCAAAATGGATGCTGTAGTGATGTAGAGGACAAGTTGAGTCACTGTCAAAGTGCAGAGGGGAGGGCAAAGAGATGAAACACTTAAAATGACAGAAAGGAAGGATAGAGAGCCAAGAAGAGAGTCACCTGGTGTTCCTTAAGAAAAACTCAGAACAACGGGAAAGAGAGTCACCAGAGATGGGCTAGGGGGGTGATTCTCCCTCAGGGTGGGGAAGAGGAAGCAGCCCTGGTGGGCGGGGCACGGGGATTGCCCTGGAAGGAGTGGTGTGCCTTTAAATTGCAGTAATGAATGATGGCTGGTTGGGCTGTCAGAGAAAAAAATACATCAGAGCCATTGTAAACTAGATCTGAGATGAAGACAGTGAGTGAAAGTGCGAATGCAGATGTTTAACCAGATCAGAAGTGCTAAGCCACATCCCAGGTGAAATGGATCAAGAGAAACCCACTTCTAGGCACATTTGGACAAAACCTTTGAACCATAGGGTAAATGGATTGGGGGAAGGGGGAGGAATGTTATCATATCCACTTTCCATTTTTTCATTTTCTCCTAAAAAAAAAAAAGTACCCCAAACAAACAAATTAAATAATTAGATTTGTCACAAGCTTTTCTTTTTCTGCCATACAGAATTCCTAATGACAATGAGGCAATGCTTACAGGACGCTAAGGAGTGAGGCTGGAATCTAATCACACTTAGGGAAAGATAATGTGAAGACTTTAATTCCTAAGAACTCAGAGAGAATGCTAGCTATGGACCCTTTTCAAAAATTACTTCACATGGCCTCTGACAACCGTGTGAACTGGTAAGTCATAGAATGAAATCTTGGGTGTGGCGCTAAAATTGGAAACTGAGATAGTGGCAACAGGGGAAGAGTAGATTATCCCTTAACGTCTCCACTCTCTATTTCTTTTTAGGATTTTATTTATTTATTTGAGAAAAAGCGAGCACGAGCAGGGGGGCAGAGAGAGAGGAAGAAGCAGACCCTCGCTGGGCAAGGAGCCCAAAGAGGGGCTCGATCCCAGGACCTTGGGATCATGACCTGAGCAAAAGGCAGATGCTTAACATACTGAGACACCCAGGCGCCCTGGCAAAATTATTTTCAGTAATAATCATTTAATAAAACAATAATAATGGTCAGAGAACAAATGCAGGAAGTAAAAATAGTTTATTGAATTTTATATGTATAATATACAGATTAAACAATTATTAGATTAATGATAAAGAGAAATGTGGATTTCCACTTTTTTAATCACAATGTTGTGGGATATTTTTGGCAAGGAAAATAAACTCAAACCCCTGTACCTATGTATTAGTTGGTGACATAATGAATAATGGCATTATAATTTAAAATAATTATAAAAGACAAATTAAAAACAAGAAGGAAATTTGATTTTGAAGATAGCATTTGGGGCTCCCGGGTGGCTCAGGCGGTTGAGGGTCTGACTCTTCGGCTCAGCTCAGGTCTTGATCTCAGGGTCATCCCATGTTGGGCTCCATGTCAGGTGTGGGGCTTACTTAAGAAAAATCTTATGAAGAGAATATTCTTGGAGCCTACTTAAAAGAAATTTATAAAGATACTATTCAACTTCAGTAAGACATTCACACATATACTAAATTTTGTGCTTTCTAATAAAAAATATCCACCTCGCAGTTTGTACTATATCACCGTTTTAATCTTTTAAATACCCCAAATCCAAGTACTCACAAGGGATTACAGAACTGAACTGAACTCATGTTCTGATTCCCTGTCTTTGCTATCACTGTTACTATTTATTTCAAATCTGCGGCTTAAACATGGGCATTTGCACAGGGCTTGGAGACACCAGCTGGACCCCTACCATGACTGGAACAATCCTGAACCATTATAAAATTACCTTTGAAATGAGCCTGTGTGTCCCCACATGTCGTTGAAAGCTCAGTGTACAACTGGGGAATTTTTGTAATTAACATCCACGTTATGTACAGCACTTACTACACTTACTGGGGCTCCTGGGTGGCTCAGTGGGTTAAGCGTCTGCCTTCAGCTCAGGGTGTGATCCGGGAGTCCTGGGATCAAGCCCTACGTTGGCCTTTCGACTCAGCGGGAGTCTGCTTCTCCTTCTGCCCTTCATCTACTGGTGTGTGCACATTCTCTCTCTCTTTCTCCCTCTCAAATAAAATAAAACACTTTTTTAAAAAAAAGAACACAATGTTTACTAAAGGATAAATAATAACCAAATGTGCCGTGTTCAAGTTTCCAGGCCAATTAGTTAAACTTAGTAACCTCAGCAATTGTTGAAGAGTTGGGCCAAAGATTTTTCAGCCAGAAGTATTTAATCGCTGACGTCATTGACATTTGCTGGCCCACGGCGAAAATAAAGGGCAGACAACTTCACTTGGTTTCATTGGCGTTCCCGTGGCTCTGCCCTTGGTCTCCCGCTAGTTTGAATAGTTCTGGTCAATCTGGCTGCGAAACCAAATGCCAGACCGTAGGTCTCTCTATTTTCTAATCACCTTCCAAAGAGAGGACTCGCAAAACAGCTATCGAACCTCAAGATCCTTTGCTGACATGATATGCCAGGTGTAACAAAAACAAACAAGGCAAAATGCTTCAAAAACACATCTGTCCCTTCTTAGGAGGAGAACACTAACTTTCCTAGATTTCTCATCCACCGGATTTCTGCATACTTCTCCTTGGCTAGAACTTGTTATCTGGCCATTCCTAACCTCAAGAGAGAGTGGGAAATAAAGTCTTTTTCTTTTACCTCAGTGCATTGCTATCCCATGTAAAATTGGGTTTCTTTTAGGATGGGGGAATGGATATTGTTCAGGTAAAGTGCTTGGAAATTAAAGCTATCAAATTCTTCTGTTGCTGGAAAGGTATTGACCTAAAGTTGGGGGGTACTTGAATTCCCTGTAAGGAGAAACCTGTGGGCGAGGACCACTACACTTTCAATCCTTCCAGTGCTGTCACATGAGGAAGACCCATGCTGTGGTCCAAGTGTTTGTGTCTCACCAAAATTCATGTTGAAATCCTTACTCCCAACATGATGATATCAGGAGGTAACTAGGTGACCCCAATCACCGCTGGAGGGTGATTAGATCAGGGAGGTGGAGGCCTCACGAGGGAAGGGATTGGTGCCTTATCAAAGAGACCCCAAGGAGCGACCTTGCCCCTTCTACCATGTGAGGTGTCTTCTCTGAGAAAGCGGTCCTTAACCAGACACCGGTCCGCTGGCTCTCTGATCTTGGACTTCCCAGGCTCCACCACAATGACCATACATCTCTGTTGTTTATAAGCTACTCAGTCTGCAGTATTTTATTAATCAGCTGGAAGGATGATCCCTTAAGAAAGATACTTAACTCTGATGTCGTAGAGACTAATTGCCCTGGGCCAAAATTATTTCAGTTTCTACTTTTTTTGTATTTTAGAATTTTTGTACTTGGTAGCTTAGTATTTTTTCCATTTGTGTTACTTTCTTTTGTGTGTGTGACCAAGAAAGGATAAAATAGTGTATTATCATATTCAATCACCATGAATAAGTATCACAAGGTCTGGAGACTTAAAACCAGGAGCAGGCTACTACAAAGGCAAATACTGATGCTCTTTTTCTGTCCACTCATCTTTCAAGTTCTTCTTTTTTTTTTTTTAATATGTTTGTTTGTTTGTTTGTTTGGCAGAGACAGAGAGAGAGCACAAGCAAGGGAGCAGCAGGCAGAGGGAGAGGAAGAAGCAGACTCCCCGCTGAGCAAGGAGCCAGACGTGGGACTCCATCTCAGTACCCTGGGATTAGACCTCGGCCTCGGGCAGATGCTTAACCGACTGAGCCACCCAGGTGCTCCTAAAAATGTTTTTATTTGACTATAGTTGACACATAATGTTATGTTATTTTCAGGTGTACAACCTAGTGATTCAACAATTCTGTACATTATGTTATGCTCACAAATGTAGCTGCCATCTGTCACCATATATTTTTATTTTATTTTTTTTAAGATTTTATTTATTTATTTGACAGAGAGAAACACAGCCAGAGGGAACACAAGCAGGGGGAGTGAGAGAGGGAGAAGCAGGCTTCCTGCCGAGCAGGGATCCCAATGTGGGGCTTGATCCCGGGTCTCCAGGCATGACCTGAGCCAAAGGCAGTCGCCTAACCAACTGAACCACCCAGGCGCCCCTGTCACCATATATTTTTAAAAGATTTTATTTATTTGAGATGGAGAGAGAGCACAAGTGATGGGGAAGGGCAGAGGGAGCGGGACCAGCAGAGTCCCTGCTGATCTGACTCTGAGGTCATGACCTGACCCGAATGCAGACGCTTAGTCTACTAAGCCACCCAGATGCCCGATCACTATACATTTTTATTTTGATACCACTGACTATGTTTCCGTGCTGACCTTTTATTCCAGTGACTTACTCATTCCGTAACTGGAAGGCTGAACTTCCCAGTCCTCTTGACTCATTTTCCCCAACATCCCCCCCAACGCAGGCTCCCCTCTGACAACCATCAGTTGGTTCTAAGTATTTTTTTTTAAGATCTTTATTTATTTGACAGAGAGATACAGAGAGAGCAGCAGGCAGAAGGAGAGGGTGAAATAGGCTCTCCCCTGAGCAGGGAGCCGGATGTGGGGCTTGATCTCAGGACTCTGGGGTCATGACCTGAGCCAAAGGCAGACACTTAATCAATGGAGCCACCAGGTGCCCCTGTTCTTGGTATTTCTAAGTCTGGTTCTGCTTTTTTTGTATATTCATGTTTTGTTTTTCAGTTTCTACCTATTTGTGAAATGATGTGATATTTGTCTTTCTTGGTCTAACTTATTTCACATAGCATAATACTCTCTAGGTCCATCCCTATTGTCCCAAACGGCACCAAAAACACAAAACAAAACAAAACAAAAACCTCACCTTTTCATGTCTGAGTAATATTCCAATATTCCATGTCTGAGTAGAGTGTGTAGACACACACACACACACACACACACACACACACACACACACACACTATACCTTCTTTACCCACTCATCAGTCAATGGACACTTAGGCTGTTTCCATATCTTGGGTATGGTAAATAGGGCTACAATACACATAGGGTTGCATCTGTCTTTCCGAATTCAGGTTTTTGTTTTCTTTGGGTGAATGCCCAGTAGTGGAATTATTGGATCGTATGATACTTTTATTTTTAATTTTTTGAGGAAGTGCCATACTGTTTCCCACCATGATTGCACCAACTTATAATCCCCCCAACAATGCATCAGGCTTCCTTTTCCTTTGTATCCTCACCAACACTTATTTCTTATCTTCTGAATTTTTTTTTAAAGATTTTATTTATTTGACAGAGAGAAACACAGCCAGAGAGGGAACACAAGCAGGGGGAGTGAGAGAGGGAGAAGCAGGCTTCCCCCCAAGCAGGGAGCCCAATGCGGGGCTCGATCCTGGGTCTCCGGGATCATGACCTGAGCCGAAGGCAGTCGCTTAACCAACTGAGCCATCCAGGCGCCCCATCTTCTGAATTTTTAACCAAGAGTGGTCTTTCTTAAAAATATCTCACAAAGTCTGCACCAGGCTCTTCCATTTTTGCTTTTATATGTGATTCAATGTTAGATAGATATACATATAAAGATACAGGTAAAGATGTCGCTATCCACTACATTTAGACACAGACACAGATAGAGGGGACTGAGGTTACCTCCAAATACAGAACTGTCAGGGCACTTTGAACACCCAGACCTCCCTTCCAGCCAATCTTCTTAAAGTCTGAGCACAGCAGAAACACAGCCGCCTTCACATTTATGCTCGAAAACACCCCTATCATCAGACTCTTGCCTGCATAAGAACCAACAGCAGTGGATTATGGTACCTTAGTAACCGATCCCTTATTATGCAATGAAGTACTATGGGGCCATTAGAAAGCAGGAGGTAGATCACTGGGTCTAACAGATGACACAGATACGAAGAGTGGATTGTGAGGTGAACAAAGGAAGCTGCAAAGCTATAAATGGAGGAGAATTCCGTCTGGTGTCTTTGGTGGGGAAAGGTGATTAGACTGGGCATGCAGAAAGCTCTAAGGGAATGGACATTACAGGGAAATTTTTCTGTATTACGTGGTATTTATGGTTTTAATTAAAAAAGACATTGAAATCAGCAAAAGCTGTATGCATCTCTATATATACACACATATGCACATCTACGTATACATCCACATATATATCTACTCATAGTTTATGTGCAACATGTTTTCTAAAACACAATTCTTTGCAAGGTATGGCCTTGCTTTCATATCATCCCAGACTTTCAGCTTCGGTCCCCCTCACACCATGTTTATTCTCTGCTCCATGCCTTAACTCCCGTTATTCCTTTTGTCTGGAATGCCCTACCCTGAACCTTTCATTTTTCATATCCTATGAACCTGACCTTCAAGGGTGGCCCCGAATGAATTCAAGGGTCTCCTTGAGACTCGACCCCCAACTCTTAATCCACTCAGTTCTTTCCTCAACTTTTATGATGCCTTTCAAACTCTGCTGTGTGTAAGAAGGCCCTGAAAGGATTGTTGATACTCCAGTTACCCTCTTCCCCCGCCACCAGAGATCCTGATTCACTCAACTCAAGGTCAGGCCCCAAAGTCTGCAGTGCTGCTCCCGGCACCCCCAAGTGACACCGATGCTGAAGGCTGTGGATCACACTTTAGAGACACTGTCTAGATCGCAACAATCTAGACCCCGTATATTCTCTTACCTCATTTCTTTCATAGATCACTTGTCTCTCCCACTAGATGGCCAGCAACTTGCGGTTGGGAACCTTGTTTTCCACTCTTCTGTATCCTCTGCATTTCGAGAGCCAAGAGATGTTCACGGGATACATGTTACCTGAGGCTCAGGAGTTCGCAGGCTTCTCTGTAACACAGACAGTGGGAAGATCATGTAAAAGTTTGCAGCTGTCTCTGCCACCTGTACCAGCTCCAGAAAACTCTCTGGCCCTGGTTCTGAACTTGAACGCATCATGAATCCATGCGTGCGGCCGTGTGAGTTTATGTCAGTTAAGGGACAATGTCCATACACACCTCAGGAGGACAATTCCTCTCTGGGGCTTCAGAGTCTCTGAAAACATGATTTTATACCAAGACTTTCTAGGGGCACCTGGCTGACTCAGTCCAAAAAGCACATGACTCTTGATCACAGGATCAGGAGTTCAAGCCCCACTTTGGGTGTGGAGCCTACTTACATTAAAAAAAAAAAAAAGAAATTCCTTGTTTTCCTGGACTGTTCCCTATGTTAGTGGAATCCTGAGCCTGGCTGATGCAACTCAATTCTAATAGAGCAGTCTGAACTCAGGTGGCCATAACTAAGTGTGAAATGTAAGTGTACGATTGACTTTTTTTTTTAAAGTAGAGATGGGAAAACTAAACTTGGTCAGTCCACTGTATGAATAACTGGCCTCACTCATCCAGTCATTGTGCACACACTCAGCTGGCCCATAGAGACCTACCTGATGGTCGCCTCTCCAGAACAACCCCAAGCAACAGAACGCACACCCAATCCCTCCTGCCCCTGTGCACCTGCTGACACCCACCCTTGTTATGGCGATCAAAAGAGAAAGTTGTCAGTTTTCTTGGGAATCATCGACAACTGGAACCACCTCTGGTCTCTATACCAGTGTGCCCGGGGTGCTGAGAAAGTCTAATGCTAGATTCTTTCCTACCAGGTCTTGGGAAGACAGGAGGCATCACTGAAGCTTGTATGTGTTTATTCATGCCTTGTGAATCTGTGTTACTACATAAAGGTCCACCCATTCAGGGAATAAGAATGTGTTTCTAGTTTGGCCTGTAAAACTAGAAAAGTAGTCTTTAATTGCCTAAGAAAGGAGACTTGGCCCTCTACATTGATGTGGGAAGATAGGGGAAAATATGGGATATAGGTAGTTTCCAAATCGAGTAGTCATGGGAACCTTTCAGGGAACAAACTTTGGTTGATAAATTGAAAACAGGAGTGGAGAAGTGGGATATCGTATTTTGAGTCACTATCTACCATGACAGGTATTTATTATGCCCTCAGGCCACAGATATTGTATGGAGCACTGAGGGTATGAGACCCCCCACAGATGTAGTTATTGCTTACGGAGCTTGTGATTGTTCTCATGACACAGACTCATGAGAAGGTAATTATTATTAACATAAATCATTCAAACAAATGTCAACACTTAAAGTAAGTGCTATGAAGGAGAAATAGATGGTGCTTTAAATGCATGAACTAGAAATTGTCAACCTAGCCAGGACAGTAAGGGAAAGATTTTCTGAAGATCTGAGCACTGAGCTGAGAGTTGAAGGATGAATGGGAGCTACCAGAGCAAAGAGTGTTTCAGGCTGAAAGATGTGCAAGGGCCCTGTAACAGGAATGGTATGACACATTCATTCATTGAAAAAAGTGATTGCTACACATAGTTGGGAGGAGGGTGATACCAGATGTCACTGGAAAGCAGGAAAGGGCCAGACCATGTGTGGGGCTCAAAGACAACATTAAGAATTCCTATGGGATGGGCACCTGGGTGACTCAGTGGGTTAAGCCTCTGCCTTCGGCTCAGGTCATGATCTCAGGGTCCTGGGATCGAGGCCCGCATCGGGCTCTCTGCTTAGCAGGGAGCCTGCTTCCTCCTCTCTCTCTGCCTGCCTCTCTGCTTACTTGTGATCTCTCTCTGTGTCAAATAAATAAATAAAATCTTAAAAAAAAAAAAAAAGTCCTGTGGGTAATAGGAAGCCATTTACTGTTTTGAGAGACTCACTCTGATTATTGTAAGGAGAATGGGTTGAGAGGGCTGATGGTGCTGCTGGGAGACCAGCCTGGGGACTATTGCCGCCATCCAGGGGAGAGAAGATGATAGCCTGGTCTAGGGTTGGGATAGGGGAAATGAGAGGAGAACAGCTCAGGCCACTTTCCAGCTAAAACTAATCATGCATGAGAGTCCGCCCCCCTCATGTGATGCAAACCTCCAGGAAACCTGAGTGTTTGAGGCCTTGTTTATAAAGCTGACTGATCATACAACAGCAGTTTGAATTCAGGGACCATTCTAAACTTGACATATAAGTGTGCAACTGACTCTGGCTTCAGTTTTTTTTTTTTTTAAGATTTTTATTTATTTGACAGAGAGAGACACAGCAAGAGACAGAAATAAGCAGGGGGATCAGGAGAGGGAGAAGCAGGCTTCCCACAGAGCAGGAAGCCCCATAAGGGGCTGCCTGGGATCATGACCCGGGCAGAAGGCAGATGCTTAACAACTGAGCCAATCAGGCGCCCCCTGGCTTCAAATTTTTAAAGGAATAAGGGGACAGGTAATATTTCTAGAGAAGTAGACCATTCATTGGACCATGAGTGAAAGCAGCAAAGTAAAGGAAAACTTGGTCAGGAGTGTCATTCTGTGTTGTTACCACTGAGTGCTGCTGTTTCCAACAACAAGTTCCCCAAAAAACCAAAGGACCAAGGTCCAGCAAGAGAAGAGTAAATCACTTTGGAATGAAAGAAAGAAAAAGACAAAGATGTTTCCTAATTTGAGAAATCTGAGTCCTAAGCGGCAGGGGTCTAAACCAAGTTTTTGTGAGGGTCATTTTGCAGTATGGTAACTTCTGGCTTTACTGTTAGCATCTCTAAGGAAGGTCGCCAGTAATAAAAGGGCAAAGAAGGGGCTTTTTTTAGAACCATTAGCATACCCCTCCCCCACAGTCCCATTAGTGGGCCTTATTAAACCAATTCAGACAAAGAGTAAAGATGCCCTAGTTAATGGAGAGTCTCTGATAATTACTCTGCTCAGCGGCTACTTTTCGGTCTGAATGGCCTTTAAATAATGTTTCTCTTGCTGTGGTCTCAGACAATGACCTAGTAGTCTGCTTTAAGCGGTGCCAATCCCATTAGCTAAAGAATAGCAAACTCTGTGTGTGTCTATGTGCCAATAAGAGTGTGTGTGTGTGTGTGTGTGTGTGTGTGTGTGTGTGTGTTCATCTTATGGTGGGGGTCGATTTTAAATGTTGCTTCCTTCTTCTATTCCTCTCTTCCTTCATAAACTCATCCTTCCCAGGAATCAAATACACCACTATGTCTACCAAATCCTCAACCAGGTGAAAATTTCTTCCCAAAAATGGCAAGCGACCCTCAAATGCTTGCAGAAGATGCCTGTACTACTTATTTACTAAGCATGTCTTGGTTGGATGTGATCTTAAAGTTATCCTTGCCTTTGAAGAACTTTAAGTCCCAAACCATAACAATGCAAAGACAATAAAGCCATCCCAATTCTTGTCTACTGCTCAGAGTTGAAAAATGTGAAAGTTTTGTAAATGTGGAAGGAAAAGTGTAGGAGACAGAACTTAGAGGAGGAATGCGGAGATGCTTGGAGTACTTCCCTCCGTGGCCCTCTCTCCCGGTGCTGACAGCTCTTTATTCCAGTGATGAGACTGCAGAGTCATCGTTAAAGACAGGTTATGTCCTGACAGAGAATGTGGAAAAAGGGCAATCTCACTTTTTTGGGGAAGGGTCACATTCTTCTATATGGAAGTGAATAAATTCAATCATGAGCAACTTTGCTATGAAACTGTGTAAAACAACACTGAGAAGCACTACAGTGAATTCAGTCTGGCTAGAACGGGCTCTAGCCCACCTCCGTCTGGAAGACCTTTCCAGGGCTTCGAGAACGGCCTGATGTGAACTTCTGGAACAGAGAGTATGAAAACGGGCCAGTGTAAGGAAGTGGGTGACCTCATACATATATATGAAAGTGAGTTACCTGCATCTCAGTGAGTATCACAGAGCACCCACAACACACACACACACACACACACACACAGGTACACATACACACAGGTACACACACATTTGACAACTGGAAAGAATGATCACACTGTGACCAACTGGATAAAGGAACCATTCTCTCGTCCTGGATTCTAGAAAGACACCATAGGCAAGGAGATATTCTACTTGGGAAAACTAGAGGGTGTTCCATTCAGTTCTCACTGTTTTTTTACCTTTCATTTTAGTAACTGAATGGTTTATGTGTGTGTGGGCTCCTTCTGTGTAATTTAAATTTCTGGTGTTATTTATTTTCAAAGACATAAAGAGCATCTGAGAGATGTTAGTTTCTTATACCTGCACCATTATCAGCCTATCTGTTGGTTACCAACTTTCATTTGTAGGGGCACCTGGATGGCTCAGTTGGTTAAGCATCTACTGCTTGTGTCACGATCCCAGGGTCCTGGGATCAAGCCCCACATTGGGCTCCCTGCTCAGTGGAGAGCCTGCTTCTCCCTCTGCCTGTTGCCCCCCCTACTTGTGCTCTCTGTCTGTGTGTGTGTGTCAAATAAATAAATGAAATCTTTTTAAAAAAACCTTTCATTTGTATAATAATTAGTTAAAATGCATGAAATAAGAGGTGACAAGCTCAGTGTTTTGGGCATTAGACTCTTGTATCAGCGATCTCCATTCTGGAGAAAAGGACTGAATAGTGTGAAAGTTCATTTGGGTGTGTTGGGGGAGGTGGATTTATTATTTTTTTATTTTTCAAAGATTTTATTTATTTATTTGAGAGAGTGTAAGAGAAAGAGCACATGAGCAAGAAGGAGGAGCAGAGAGAGAGGGAGAAGCAGACTCGTCCGTAGAAACATCAGTTACGCCTCTCCAGTTCTGGTGAATAAACGAATGAATATATACACATATTCATATATATATATATATAAATTCAAAATCAAATATATATATGAGATATAAGTGTGTGTGCACATATATACACACACATGCCGCTAGTCTATAAGTTATGGTTCAACTTGGGATTTTTATATATATATATTTATATATTTATATTATATATGTGTGTGCATATATATATATTATGTGTGTATAAAGATATATATGTATGTGTGTGTGTGTGTGTGTGCGCACGTGTGCGCATACTACTCTGAATATAGTATCTTCACATTTTGCTCCATGCAATAACAACTCACTTACTGGAGGCCTACTATTGCCAAGCACTATTATAAACTCTTACTCGAAACTCACTTATTCCAAAAACACTCACTGTCATCACAATCGTCATCATCCCCATTTTACCCATGAGGAAATCGAGGCACAGAGAAGTAAGGTCATTTGTGCAGACCCGAGAGCCAGTAAGCACCGGGGCCTGGCTCCTAAGCATAGGCAGTGAGACTTCTACTCAACTTTCCTTGCTTTTCTACCTCAGCTCTACATCCTCTGCAAGGGAGGCTCGAGCCTTTGCTTTTTTGTAGAGGCCGGTTTCTGAGCATTTCCATTCTCTCCCCCAGTTTTCTGAACTTCTGGAGTTTCTTTGGCCTTCATCACTCTCCGGATACTCACTGTTGGAGACTGCCGGAAATCTCCCCTCATGTTTATATATTAGGTCTACTATCTAAGAGTGAAAGATGACTGGACCCTCCCCTGACGACGTGTTGAGTGGGCAGGTGTTTGGTTTCCCAGAATAAGTATGGTGGACTCTGTGATGAGCTGCAAATCCCCCACTGGAAATTGTGACCCCAGCCTCTAGAAGGATATTGCTTTCAGGGATCAGCCCCTTGAGTGGCTGTGTCAGTGGCGGAGAGCTGCCTTGCCCAAGGCCATGCTCCCTCCCAGAGTGGCCCACATCCACGGACTGAGGGAAGTGGGGGCGTAAAGGCCTGGCCATCTCGGTCAGCGGTGGTCTGGAGCCAGATTCCACTCATCGTTTACATCGTGAACGCCATGTTCAGTGACACAACATCTAGAGCCTAAAATTAGGCATAGTGTGGTATTTGCTCCACAGAAATTGGCAAACTCAGATCAGGGCTTTGATTTCTCTGAGAGTCAGTTTGCCAGCCCATTATTGTTCTTGGCCCTACTCGGGACTCACCCGAAGCCTCTGAAAGGTCCCTCTCTCTCAGAGGTCTTCGTGAGGATGAATAAGGCTGTCTTCCTGGGGGCTCACAGCTGTACCTCTCCCTCTGCCCTGTTCCACTCCTAGCCCCATCACCCACCCTAGCTGCCTGTGTTGAACCCAAGGGCACTTTCTGCATGCCCAACTCTCAAAGTCTGCTTTCTGGGGAACTCAGCCTACAATATCTCTCACACTGTTTTGAGTTTATCCAAGCTTTGCAGATTGCTTAGGCACTTAATCAGGAATGCTATATTTTCCTAGAAAGATGTTGAGAATATATAATACAAAAAGGTTCTGTCCCACATTAAGATGGAAACAATTTTTCTTAGAAAAGCTTTTAACTTTTTTCCTTTTTTTTTTGGAGACATTTAAGGGTACTCTAATCCAGTATATCCAAAAGGTTTCATTTCAATATGCAATCATTACAAAGTTTTTACTGAGACATTTTACATTCTTTCTTTTTAAAGGTTTTATTTATTTATTTGACAGAGAGAGAGAGAGTGCACAAGGAGGGGGAGCAGCAGGCAAGGGGAGAAGCAGGCTTCCTGCTGAGCAGAGACCCTGATATGGGACTTGATCCCAGGACCTTGGGATCACGACCTGAGCTGAAGGCAGGTGCCTAACCAACTGAGCCACCCAGGTGTCCCTGACACTTTGCATTCTTTGTACATATGAAGTTTTAAAACCTAGCGTGCATTTAACATAGACAGTACATCTCATTTCTGACTGGCCGCTTTTTCTTTGCTCAATAGCTTCAGGAAGCTGATGTGTGCAATAATTGTACAATGTAACTATTAAGAGTATCCTTTGCTCAGGATGCCTGGGTGGCTCAGTCCGCTGTGCCAACTCTTGGTTTTGGCTTGGGTCATGATCTAGGAGTGTGAGATTGAGCCCTGAGTCAGGCTCTGTGCTCAGCCGTGGGGTCTGTTGGAGATTATCTCTCCCCCCCCCGCCCCCCCGCCATTCTTTCCCTGCTCCTGCCCGGGTACTTTGGTACGCTCTCTCTCTCTCAAAATAAATAAATAAAATCTTTTAAAAAAAGAAAAGAGTGTCCATTGCTCAAGCATACCACAGTTTCTATATACATTCGACTGTCTTTTCATCTTTATTGAGGTATAATTAATATATAAAAACCTGCACATAACTAATGTATACAGATTAGTGAGTTGGGACATATGAAACAATTACGTTTATTAATTGGATTGTGGTGATGGTAACATGCGAGTATACATTTGATTGTTGGTATACATTTAAGTTTAGGTTATTCCCAGTTTGAGACTATTATGAGAAATGGTGCTATCAACATTCATGTCCGTCTCTTGGTGCACATATGGAATCATTAGGTTTTAATATGTTCAGATTCAATAGATAACGCCAAATATGTTTCACCTAGTACTGCCAGTTCTTTACCTAATTTTATCAGTTCTGAGGGTTTACTGGTGGTCTCTAAACTGGAGTTCAATTTTTAATTCCCCAATGACAAATGATGTTGTTCAAGAGGTAAACTCTTTTTTTTTTTTTAAGATTTATTTTGTTATGGAGGGAAGAGAGAGAGAGAGCATGCACGAGGGGGAGAGGAAGAGAGAAAATCTTCAAGCAGACTCCTCACTGAGCATGGAGCCCCATCACAGGGGGACTTGATCCCACCACAATGAAATCATGACCTGAGCCAAACTAAGAGTGACTGAGCCACCCAAGTGCCCCAGAGGTAAGCTCTCAACATTATACAAGGCACATGAACCCCCTATCTAGAGGACAACTAATTCTTGTTCATGCTTGTTGAATGACTAAAATGAACCATATTCAAATTGCTCAATTGAAGAAGTTTTTCTGTAAGATTCTATCACTTACTCTTGAATTTTCCTGTTGAAAAAGGAATCGTATATGGTGGTAGGGTGGGAAATTATTGAATATTTTGCTTTGTTGAGTGCTTTTCACTTTATTATTTTTTTTTCCTGTTTATCTGTCTATGGAAGTGAAGCCAATAGATGTAAAAACATGGATGGCCAGAGTGCCTGGGTGGCTCAGTGGGTTCATGCCTCTGCCTTTGGCTCAGGTCATGATCTCAGGGTCCTGGGATCGAGGCCTGCATCAGGCTCTCTGCCTGCCTCTGCCTAGTTGTAATCTCTCTCCCTGTCAAATAAATAAATAAAATCTTTAAACAAACAAACAAATATGGATGGCCAGACCACCAACTAATCAGAAAGGATTCTGACCCTAAAGCAAGAGCAGGGTCCTGTTGGCACCCATCATCCCAACAGAATAGGGTCAGGTATTAACTCTTTGGGTGTTGGATCTTCTGATGGGTGGAGAATTTCTCAGAAAGAGACTTGGGACACTTAGGAAGCTTAGGAACAGAAGCTAGTTAGCAACCTGTACGGAACTGTCTCAGTATTTGGACACTGGGTACGGCCTTGTGGATGTCTGCTAGCTGAATAGCAGGCTCATTTGTACTTTCAGCAAGTGACTCCTTTTATGACTTTAGTATTCTATATCTCAAATGCTTTTAATTTATCTAAGGAGACAAATTATATTGCTCTCAATGAATATCCTAATCATCTTTACTTGGTCATTTCTCAGGAGATGGGAGTGATGTATACTTGGCTTGCAAACTTTAAGTTATAAATAGCTCTCCAAATTTTCTGATTAAGTTTAAAACATCTTTTGATCAGACTATTGTTTCACTTCTTGGAAGACAGCATTGCTTTACTGAATCCTGGCCTGACCAATTACTGTAGAAAATGGGAGGCTAAAAGGAAAAAAATTAATGAAGAGATATAATAATCAAATCTCCTTACATGTCATTTGGTATTTCATTTTGTTTCAAAGCACATTCATTGAGATCATCTACTAGATACAAAGGTAAGTGTTGTAGAACATACAAGTATGAGTAAGACCAAGTCCCTGACCTTCAGAGCATGCAGAAGGAGGTATAATAGGGGAGGATAAAGCAGGATAATGGGAAAGGGAGAGTATTCAGGAGTGGCAAAAATGTGTCTGAGTACAGAGTCAGAGGAAAAGAATATGGAGGAGACTGGAATGTCAGTCAAGATGCTCTCAGTTTCAAGGGACACAAACCAAATCAAACTTCCTTGAGCAAACTATGATTTAATTGGTGGTGTAACTGTGAGGTCTCAGAGGTGTAAATAGATGGGGGGGACCCTATGCATGCGGGGTGATAATGATGTGTCGATGAGTCGATGTAAGTTCATTGATTGTAACAAATGTACCATCATGGTGCAGGATGTTAATAGTGGGGGATGATGCTCACCTGTGGGGGCAGGGGAATATGGAAACTCTGTACTTCCCACTCAATTTATGGGTGAACCTAAAACTGCTCTACAAATAAAGTCTATTAAAAAAAAGAAGAAGAAGAAAAGATGGTGGGACTGCTGTTAGCAGACAGCCATTTGAACGGAGACATGAACTTAAATATCTTACATTTAAATGAGTAAAATAGTCCCTGCTGACCTAATGGAAGCCTGAGAGCCTGCTCAGCTGAGATTGTTCTCAGCCCTTGACTTTTCATCCCTTTTCTGGGATCAGCCCCTTGGTGTGGTGCTGAGGATGTGTATTAGTGAGAGTGAATAAATCCAGACATTCTGCAAATGTCACTTTTTAATGCATTTTATGTGCCAGACCCTGTGCTTCAAGCACAGCAGGTAAACAATGACAATGCACGGGCCCTTGCCCTGAAACTTCCCATAACCATAAAGGCTTTCTCAAGGGGTAGTCGCTGATCACCTATAGTGGAAGCACTTTGAGGCAGTTGTGCATATCACAAATTTCAGGGCCCTATTATAGACCTTCAGAATAAAAATCTGTGGATATGTGACCCAGGAATTTGCATTTTTAGCAAGTATCCAAGAGCCTGGACACTCAAAGTATGGCATCACCTGGGAGCTCATTCGAGGTGCAACGACCCCAACACAGATGTCCTGAATCAGAATCTGCATTTTAACAGGATCCTCATACATTAAGGTTTGGGTTTGAGGAGCACTTTCATCCCTCTAGGAAGACTGATGAGTATATAGATGAGTTTGTAATCATGTGAGGAGTGCATCTAAAAAGGGACATGTGAGCTCCTCTGGATGTTCTTAGAAGGAACAGGTTCCTTCCCCTGCCAGAGGTTTCTAGGAGACGTGTGATAGCACCCGCTTTGTAAAAAGCAAGGAATTAGGCTAACATGATGGGGCAGGGGTGAGAGGTCTCATCAGAGGAAACCACTGTACAAAAGTCCTGAGGCAAAAGAGAACACTGCTTGTTTAGGGAACAAGAAGTGTACCTCAGATTGCAGTGTCTTGGTTTTGGTTTTGTTTTTAACTTACTTAAACTCTGAACATCAAGGGAAGGAGATAGTTTTGTAAAAATTCCGTGTTTGGGGGGTGCGTGGGTGGCTCAGAGGGTTGGGCGTCTGCCTTCGGCTCAGGTCCAGATCCCGGTCTCCTGGAATCGAATCTCACAAGGGGCTCCTGGCTCAGCCGGGGAGTCGGTTTCCCCCTCTCCCTCTGCCTCTCCCCCTGCTCACGCTCTCTATCTCTGTCTCAAATTAATAAATACAATCCTTTAAAAAACTGTTCAAAAAAATTCCATGGTTGGGGCACATGGGTGGCTCACTCTGTTGTGCAGCCCGCCTTTTTTCCCCCCAATGATTTTTAAAATTTATTTATTCATTCATTCATTTATTCATTTATTTGAGAGAGAGAACAAGAGAGAACATGAGAAGGGGGGACGGTCGGAGGGAGAACCAGCTTGACCTGGGACTCGGTCCTGGGACTCCAGGATCATGACCTGAGCCCAAGGCAGTTGTTTAACCAACCGAGCCACCCAGACACACCAAGCAGCCCACTCTTGATTTTGGCTCAGGTCATGAGGTCAAGGTCCTGGGATCAGCACCCTCCCCTCCCACCCCCACCCCCACCGCCCCCAACAGGGCTCTCTGGGCTCAGCCTGGAGTCTGCTTCAGGGTTCTCTCTTCCTCTCCCTCTGCCCCTCCCCCCACTTGCTCTCACAAGGACATGCTCTCTTGAGTAGAAAAAAATAAGTCTTTTTATTTTATTTTATTTTATTTATTTGACAGAGAGAAACACAGCCAGAGAGGGAACACAAGCAGGCGGATTGAGAGAGGGAGAAGCAGGCTTCCCCCCCCCCCCAGCAGGGAGCCGGATATGGGACTAGATCCTGGGTCTCCGGGATCATGACCTGAGCCTAAGGCAGTCGCCCAACCAACTGAGCCACCCAGGCGCCCCGAAAAAAATAAATCTTAAGAAATTAAAAAAAAATTTAAAGATTTTTACTTACTTGAGAGAGAGAAAGAGAGAGAAGGAGCAGGAAACGGAAAATCAGGCTTCCTACTGAGCGGGGAGCCCCAGGAGTTGGGGGGCTTGATCCCAGGACCTGAGCTCAAGGCAGATGCTTAACTGACTCAGCCACCCAGGTGCCCCAAGAAAAACTCTATGGTTAAAGATTTTCCTTACCAGTGTTTAAGGGAAGGGGACTGGGATCAGATTTTTCCATTCCTTTCCAGCTGCTTCCTCTCTCCTCCTTTGGTAGCTTTTTGCTTGTTTAGCAGCCATTTCTTCACTCATACATTTGAACCAGTGCTTTGCCCCTGGTGGGGGGAAAAGAAATAGTTCCTGCCCCAGGGAGTTTATAGGAGAGGCTGGGGTAGGGGTGGAGAAGTCAATACAACAGGAAAACAAATGTGTAATTATGAATTGAGAAAATGGTTGGGAAGTGTGCTATGATCGGAAATAAAGCAGGGAAACTTCAAGGAAAGGCCTATCCCGCTAGGCCAGCAGATCTTGAAAGTGGCCCAGATCACTGTGGGTTAGGTGGGATGGGGTGTCTGAGGAGCTCCTAGGCGCCAGTCGGTGCATATATGAACACAACACAACACAACACAACACACACTGTTTTGCTGGGAATCCGAATGAGGGTTGAAGACCTCCCCTCAAAAATCACCCCCTTTCAACCTGCTGTCTACAACATGAAAAGGCAGGGAAAACTGATTTTCTCCGCAGCTCTAAACCTGAAATGAGAAGCAACCTCCAGATTGTAATAGTCCTATTTTCAGAAAGAACTTAATCTGAGTAATTTTCTTAGGGAGCTGCTAAAAATGGGTCCAATCCTGCCTCTGTGCCAGGTGAAATTTTCCAATTGCAAACATCCATTTGGGCGTAGGGAGGAGCCGTGAGAAGACTCTGCGGCACCCGCCATTGTTTGCAAAATGTGTGCGTTTAAAACCGCGCAGAAGGAAACAGAAATAAGGCTTGGTTGTGCGCAGTCACGTCCTGCCTGGCGGCCGGGTCTCCGGCAAAGAGGGCTCGCGACCTGGAACCTTATGTGTCCGGGGCTCGTTTCCCGGGTGGCTGGGGGAAGCATTTAAGAGCGGGACCGCGAGCCGCGCTTGTAAACACACAGCCGGGCTGGACCGGCCGTCCCCGGGAGGCGTGCTGCGAAGCGGAGGTGCAGCCAGGAGCAGGCTGCGGGCCCCGCCGGTGAGGGGAGAATCCCAGCCGGCGGCCAGGTGAGCATCTGCCTGCTTCCTTGCGGCCTGGCTGGCCGTGGGGGAGGGTTGTGGGGATGACGACAACGTTGTAACAAATACCCGAGGATATCCCTGGGGTGGCGATGATTTTGCTGTTTCTTCCGTACTCTGGTTTTGATTTCGTGCTGGAGACTGCGGATAATGGATGAGGGGAGAGGATATGATGCATTGTCTGCTTATTTTTATACATCAGGTATATAAGTAGAAAGCAGTTTGAAATAACTGATCCCGTTCTGTGCGTTGTTTTTAGTCTCCCTGCATCCTGGGTCCTAGAAACCAAATCTCAGCAGAGCCCATCTCTCACATCACACCGGGGCTCCAAGAGAAACAGCAGTTGTTCCTTCTGTGGACTCCGATCTTTTTTTATGTGTAGCAAATGATACTGTGTGACTGATGACAAGCATGATTTGGTCTTCTGTGAGAGGGTTACTAAGCTAAAAAACCAGGATAAGGAAATTTCAGGCCCACTCAGTAAATGAAATAAATGTCTACTGGGGTGGATAATTGAATGGTAAACTGAGATGGGTCTAGATTTGTAGTTTGCAAAGCAGGGCAGATTTGAGTTTAACAGGTTAAACAGAGATTGAGCTATGCTGTTATAAACTTATTTGGAACTTTTTTCCCTTCATTTTTCCTCCTTGTGAAAGAGAAATACTTTTTTTTTTTCTTTAATATTTTAATTTCAGTGGTCATAGTGAATTGCAACTTGTATTCATTCATAAAGTATTTTACTGTAAATTGACTACATGTAAGTTTTAATTGTCGTACCTATAATCAAATGCAAGGCAGTTTTCATTTCATTAACTTCAAAAATGTCTTCACCAAAAATTTGGCTATATATAGACGTCTTGATCACATAGTCTAACTTTTTTTCAAAAAAGATTTTATTTATTTATTTGACAGAGAGAAACACAGCTAGAGAGGAAATACAAGCAGGGGGAGTGAGAGAGGGAGAAGCAGGCTTCCCGTGGAGGTGGGAGCCTGATATGGGGTTGGGGCTCCATCCCAGGAACCTGGGATCATGACCTGAGCTGAAGGTAGATGCTTAATGACTGAGCCACCCAGGCACCCTACATAGTTTAATTTTTAATTAGCTGAAGAGTATTAGATTAAATTGCACATTGAGAAGTGTTTTGTGGGCCCGTAGGTGGCTCAGTTGGTTAAGTGTCCGCCTTCGGCTCAGGTCATGATTCCAGTGTCCTGGGATGGAGCCCCAACCCCACACTGGGCTTGCTTAGCAAGGATCCTGCCTCTCCCTCTTCCACTCCCCTTGCTTGTGCTCTCTCTCTGTCAAATAAATAAAATCTGTTTTAAAAATTAAAAAAAAAGTGTTTTGAAAGCAAGTGCATCAAAAAATAGTGCCTTATGAATGTCTTTAAAATGAGTATTTTCACGATGTAATGGTTCATGGCAAGAGCTATAAAGCCAGACTACCTAGATTCCACTTTCTGTGTGGGAAGTTACCTATGTTTCCAAATCTGTAGAATGGGTTTAATAATAGTACCGATCTCAGAGGGTTGTTATGAGAATTAAATGAATTAGTATTTTTAAAGCATTAAAAAGAGTGTGTGTAATAATTGCTGTATACATGTTTGTTAATAAATACATAAGGGACACCTGGCTGGCGAAGAGGATGTGACTCTTAATCTCTGGGTCATGAGTTCAAGCCCCATGTTGAGTGTAGAGATTACTGAAAAATAAACTGTTGCATTGATTTTTAAACAAATACGTATAATAAAAGTAAACTAGTATTTCTGAAAGTAGAATGGTGGTTGCAGAAGCTGGGGGGAGGGGCAAAATGGAGAGTTTTGTTAAATGAGTCTAGTTTTAGTTTTGCAAGATGAAGACTTCTGCAAATTGTGCAACAATGTGACTGTACTTATTATTGAACTGTACACTTGAAAATGGCTAAGATGGCAAATTTTATAGGTATTTTTCCACAATTAAAATTTAAAAAATCAGTGTGGCAAAGTTAGGTATTAAAAATTATTTTTTAGAAGGGGGAGGGGCAGGGAGAGGGAGAGAACCTTTTTAAAATTTTTTTTAAAAAGAATTTTGTTTATTCATTGACAGAGAGAGAATGCACAAGCAGGGAGGAGGGGCATAGGGAGAGGAAGAAACCGACTCCAGGCTAAACAGGTATCCCAGTGCAGGGCTTGATCCCAGAACCCCAGGATCATGATCTGAGCCAAAGGCAGATACTTTTTTTTTTTTTTTAAAGATTTTATTTATTTATTTGACAGAGAGAAATAGAGCTAGAGAGGGAACACAAGCAGGGGGAGTGAGAGAGAGAAGCAAGCTTCCTGCTGAGCAGGGAGCCTGATGCGGGGCTTGATCCTGGGACTCCAGGATCATGACCTGAGATGAAAGCAATCACTTAACCAACTGAGCCACCCAGGCGCCCCCAAAGGCAGATCCGACTGACCCAGAGAGAGAATCTTAAGCAGGCTCCATGCCCAGTGCAATGTGGGGCTCAGTCTCACAACCGTGAAATAATGACCTGAGCCAAAATCAAGCTTAACCAACTAAACCAACCAGCACCCCTCAAAATTCTTATTAGCACACTGTAGCCCCATCAACAGTTGCCTTTGCCATTGTGAAAATGCACCTTCTTATAGTCATCAGTAAGATTCATTTATTTGGTAAATTCATGCAATTAATATTTATCATAAAGAGCATGAACAAATGATAAGAAGCAACATCTACGATTCTAGAGCAGGCAAAATTTTAAAAATGTCCCTCTACCAAGATTGCATGCTGTAATCCATGCAGCCTATAAAGTTGATGAAATATCACTCTTTTTTTTTTTTTAAGATTTTATTTATTTGATAGAGAGAAACACAGCCAGAGAGGGAACACAAGCAGGGGGAGTGAGAGAGGGAGAAGCAGGCTTCCCGTCGAGCAGGGAGCCCGATGTGGGGCTCGATCCCGGGTCTCCAGAATCATGACCTGAGCCGAAGGCAGTCGCTTAACCAACTGAGCCACCCAGGCGCCCCAGAAATATCACTCTTTTAACTATATTATATTATAGGACACAGCTGAATTTGAAATGGGGAAAATATCTGAGTAGTCCAAATCCAATCACAGGAGCCCATAAAACTGGAGAGCTTTCTGTGGCTGGGGAAATCCAAAGGATTTGAAGCTTGAGGAGGAACAACATGTTGTTGCTGTTTTGAAGGTAGAGGCAACACTTGAGAGGGAATGGAGGAGACTTGAAGAATGCAGAATGCCTAGAATTGCTGGGGGTGGCCTAGCCTGGAAACTGGAACCTCAGATGTGGGGCACAACCCAGGGACTGGACTATGCCAACAACCTGAATGAGCTTAGAACTGGATTCTTTACCAGAGCCTTTTAGATAAGGGTCCAGCCTGGCCAACAACACCTTGATTTTGACCTCTTGAGAGAGACCCTGAACAGGGAAGCGAATCAAGTGTACCTAGACTTCTGCCTTCAGAATTGTGAAATAAGAAATAGGCATTGCTTTAAGCTACTAAGTTTGTGAAAATCTGTTACATAGCAATGGAAAACTAATACAGACTCCAGCAGAAAAGTGGGCAAAAGATAGGACAAACTGTCCATAGAAGAAAAAATTAAGTAACTAATAGACATATGAAAATATGTTCTCTTTTCATTAATCAAAGAAATGAAAATTGGCACAACAGCAGGGTTCCATTTTTCCAGTGCTTAAATTTACATAGATTGTTAATAATTTCAATTCTTCACATGAGTTAGTGTGCACTGGAGCAGATACTCTCAAATGCTCTGAGAGGTAAGCAAATGGTATAACCTTTCTGAAAAGCTCACCGGGTGATTGTATAAACAGCCTCACTAATGCTCCTACCTCTTAACCTAATACTCTTAGCAATCGATCCAAAAGAACTTTAGAAATATTTTTATAGTTAATGTTCACAAATGCTTAATGTAGCTTTGTTTTCTCATGGTTTGATGGATTTTAGGCTTAAGGCTCTAGACCCAGGTTAATTATACAAGGGGCAAACAAAGAACTGTGATAGATATGCAACCATTTGCAAAAAGAAAGACATATGCCTGTTCTGGCTAGGAAAAGCAAGCTGGACTCAGGCCGGTAACATCTGTGTTACAAAACACCCAATGCCAATATTCATTGAATATTTATCAGATACTTGACATTCTCTCTTCCAGTTTAATCATGTATGCAGCCTTCCTATAATACTTCAAGCCAAGCTATACATTTCACATATTTAAGAAGCTGGTAAGTAGATGGGTATTACTTTAATTGCTCATTTCAGAATACCTGATTTTAATAGGAACCTGGAAAAGATTAAATCATTTGGGCAGATTTTTTTAGGGTTCTCCAACTCTAGACAATTTTCAGGAGCACAAAGCACTGATACTCTTTCATTTTTCACACTGGTTCCCTTTCCTATTTTCATTTTGCTTTATTCTTTCACACCTATGAGAAATGTCCAGAAAGTGTTTGTTGTTCCGTTGGCACTAGCCAAATGGTGATTTTCTTCATGGGGAATGTGGTTTTGTATTTGGTTCATAAGTAGCGGAAACTTACTGTAGCTTAGAGCTTCTAGTGCAAGCTGAATAATTCTGAGAACTGTGTGCTGAAGGACACTATGATAAAAATGACCACCAGTAGTAAATTCCATGCATTATGTTTGCTGTCCTTCACTGGCTACTGGGGATTTTACTGGACAGACAATAAAAAGTCCACATAATTTACCTTCATACTGACAATGAGGTAAGAACTCTATTTGGTCTGTGGGTGTGATTAGTCTTGATGGCAGCAAGAGTTGTGAGCAAAACTAAAGTTAAAATATAGGAGCCATTGTATTGAAATGTCAGGCGTGCTAGTCTCATTAACATTTTGTTTCTTTTTTCATACTCATTAACTGTTTACTTGAGTTACGTGTTTCAAATTGGATTCTCCAATTATATAACATGCTTGTGAGTGCTGTGGAGATTTATTTGTCCAGTTGTCTTGATCAGTGTAACCAGTTTATAATTCAGGAGAAACTAAAGCTGCCTGGTTCTGCGTTTTCCAGTTTATTTGTGGACATTTATCTAATGGGGAAATAGCTAAAAATCCACTTTACTTTGTGGCTTGTCTATATGATTATAAATATTTGTAGGTTTTGTAGGTTTTAGTCACAGAACAGGGAACATATATTATAGGTTAGAAAACATCAGAAAGGTAACCAGCGGTTTTTATGCTCCAGGAAATTAACTGAATGATGTTTTCCCACGTGTTCTTGATCCATTTGCCTCAGCACTTTAGTTTTTCCAGAACAACTTCTCTTCTACACTCAGGGATTCGTTGATTCATTGACTGAACAAATAAGAGTTGAGCAGTTGTTTTGTACCGTGACACATAGCTCTTGTACTTGGATCCAGGAGTACGGCTTTGAATAAAACAGGCACAGTCTTTGCCTTCATGAAACTTATGGTCTAGTGGGGGAGACAGACAAGTAAACAGGGCATTTTACACAGCATGGAAGGCGTTATAATTGAGAAGATCAGGATGCTCTGGAACACATAAGAGGGAGGACCAAAATGGATGTGGGAGGTCAGGGAAGATGTGATACTTCAGCAGAGACCCAAAGACTGAATTAAAATTAGTCAGGTTGTGTCTGTGTGTTGTTGGGTGGGGGGTAAAGAGGGAGATTCAGGAGATGAGCCTAGGAAGGTTAAGTGGCCGTGAGCTCTTACAGGCAATGTTAAGGAGTGTTTGGTTTTTCCAGAAGACAGCGGCAGGGTTTTAATTTTAAAAAACCCACTTGGGTTGCACTTTGTGGTGACTGGATTAGAGGAGGGCAAGCCTGAAGGGAAGAAGACTGTGTGGTGGTGTCTGAACTAAGACAAGAAAGAAGGAGAGAAAGGGGTAGATTTGAAAGATGTGGTAGAGGTAGAATTAATACGACTTGCTGTTTGGAGTGATTGCAGGTGAAGGAGACAGAAGGGTCAAGGGTGATGTTCACTTTCTGGGGCAAATGATGGTATCCTTCACTTTACACACAATACCAGGTCCAAGGGCAAGTTGAGGGTACAATGAGGAGCTGGGTTTGTGCACATGCAGGAGTTAGGGGGTATCCAAAAGGAAGTTGCATTTGTGGGTCTAGAGCTCAAGGGAGCATCTGTTCCTCACCCACCACATGGACTGCAGCTGAAGCCACAGAAATGAAGATCATTCAGATAGAAGAGGAACTAAATAAGAGCGTTATGGGGAAAATGGAGGAATACCTGCATTAATGATATGAACATTAGAAGGGGAGCTCATGGTGGGGACTGAACTGAGCATCCAGAGATAAAGGAGAAATACCAGAAGAGGCTGCCTCAGTGTGTTGGTGAGAGCAAGTGCAGAGTGGGCGTTTGGTAGGTCAGATACTGCTGAGGGGTCAGGTCAGATGTGCAGTGAAAAGTCTCCTGGGTTTAGCAACAAGGAAATTGTTGATGACCTTTGCCTCTGGCAGAACCAGACTGCCTCTGGGGACATGAATGAATGGGTGTTGAGAAATAGAGTCGAAAAGCATAAAGATCAAGTTTCTTCTAGAAACTTGGAATTAAAAGGGAGAAGGAGAAAATATTTTAGCTGTAGAGGAGCTTGGAAGGCAAGGGATGATTTTACTTACTGTTTTTCCTTCTTTGAGGAGAGAGATTCCTTTTGAATCATTATACACTTGCACTATTGAGTCTCCTTACCTCAAGACCTCTAAAAAAGCAGAAACACAGTCAGTCTTGCTGCCTTGAACAGTGCAGTCCTTGAGTGGATTATAACCTGTCTCAGAGTTTCCTAAACTGACTGCTGTCACCACTCTGTACCAGGTCATTGGTTTATAATGAGAGGAGATCAAAGACAATGCAGACCCTTTCCCTGGCACCACACAACCCCTGTGGGCATCCTGTACCATGCTTTGGAGTTCACAAAGCACTGCATTATGTCATTTGACTTGCTCTCCAAGACAACTTTTGAAGAGGGTAGGACAGGTATCCTTATTTAACCTGCATCAAGGTAACTGGAATTCAGGTTTACATGGCTTTACCAGAGTCACATCTCTGGTCATTGTGCATGGAATGTTGAATCTGAGATCTTCCACTTCCTGGTCTTTTTTTTTTTTTTTTTTAAAGATTTTATTTATTTGACAGAGAGAAACACAGCCAGAGGGGGAACACAAGCAGGGGGAGTGAGAGAGGGAGAAGCAGGCTTCCTGCCGAGCAGGGAGCCCGATGTGGGGCTCGATGTGGGGCTCGATCCCAGGTCTCCAGGATCATGACCTGAGCCGAAGGCAGTCGCTCAACCAACTGAGCCACCCAGGCGCCCCCCACTTCCTGGTCTTATGGTCCCAAAGTGATTATCCTTCGCTGAAATGTTAGATAGGATGTCCGTGGGTTCCTGGTGGTGTGGTCGTATGAAACCTGAGCTTGCCATCTTTCAGTAGACTTAAGAAATAAGACTGAAGGTTGTGAGACAACTTTGTTACTTGGATTGAGCCCCATGTGCATATTCTTACACCTATTCCAACCCCCAAAAAGTTCGGTTGGCTTTAGAACGAGACAGTGTATTTGGGCATGCTTTAATAGTTAAAATATGTTGGAATTACCTGTGGTCACATTTAATTTGAAAAAATTTCTTTAATTCTTTTGACAGAAACACTTATTAGCAGAGTTTTTTTTTTTTTTTAAAGTAAACATTTTTACAAGTGTTTCTATTTATTGGCTAAATGAAAAATGATGTCTTAGGAAAACATTAGTAAAAGGTTTGGGCAATTAGGACTATGTCAACATTTGCAAAAGCACTTATTTGGCCTAAATGAAGTCACAGTTATACTCTTGCAGACGTTCTAAGTAATGTGTTCAAGGTCATTAAGAGAATTGAGGTTAGCTATTTAGTTAGAGAACAGCTTTTTACTCTGTTTGTTCAGGGACCTCTCATCAACCATTCCCTCAGAGGACTTACGATGACACAGAAGTATTACAAAGATGACTTTTTGAATATAAACTGTCTTTGTGGGTATAAAGATGATATTGAGCATTTAACTTTCTGAGTTGTGGGATTTACAAAGTTTTTAAAATAAATAATTTAAGTAATTATTAATTATTAATAAAAGTAGTTTAAAGTTGCTGATGTTTGACACCAAAATTTAGAGCATGATGTGTGTAAAATTTTAGCTGTATTCTCCCAGGGTAATTAATTTGCTGTTAAATGCCATACAGGGCTGTATGTGTATTTTAGAGTCTTATTTCCACTCATTGGCTGTATTACTTTGGACACATAACTTTGTCTAAATCTGAGTTTTCTTTTCTGTGAAGTGGTAAAAATAACAGCCCTCTAATGGGGTTGTTGTGAGGATTTAACAACGTGAAGGAGAAAAAGGGCTTAAATAATGACTTCCCTTTAGTAAGGACTCAAAAATATTAGCTATGACTTCTTAATCTTGGTCTTGGCGTAGGAGTTATAAGAACTTTGTTTTCAAAACATTTTATTAAATACATTGTTTCACATTTAATGTGGCCACCTACAGTGAATGAACCCTTTGCAGGACATTTTTAATGAGTTTAGTAGTGGTAGTCTTGGATGATGAGCAGCTATTTGAGTCCCAATTCTCATATGCCTATTATCTTAATGTCAAATCAAAAGAGCTAAAAAAGAGAGGTGCCTGGGTGGCTCAGTTGGTTAATCATCTGCGTTTGGCTTAGGTCATGATCCCAGCGTCTTGGGATTGAGTGGCATGTCAAGCTACACAACCAGTGGGGAGTCTGCTTGTCCCTCTCCCACTGCCTGTCACCTCACTTTGTTTTCTATATCTCAAATAATCCTAAATAAAAAGTTAAATGTGGACCAATCAGAACTCCCGAATGTGTGCATGCTGCTGCATTGTTTTCTAAAAATCCATTCCATACTCATGAATATAGTCCATAATAAAAGAAATTTAAATCCAGAGCTGGAGATGAAAATGTAGTTCCTGCTGTTCTCCTTCATATTTTGTGAACTTTCCTTTTTTCTGTTTGATGGACAGAGATTTTTCTGACCTTCATGTTGTACATAATAAAATAACAAAGACTCATCCTATTATTTTACCTTCCCTTGTCCTTATCTTTGAAGGTCATGGACTGTTTTGTCTGCCTTTGCCAGCCTTGCTTGTTTCCTGACAGAATTGTTAAGAGGCTGCTTGGTAGTCAAGGTTGTACAGATTAAGTGAAAAAGGGAGGGGAGGGATCATGGATGCCATTCATTACCACTGAGTATGCCTGTCCTTTTAAATAAGGAGTCACCTTTTGCTAAGACCTTATCATGGGTCTGATACTCTAAGAATGCCATTTAACGAAGACCCAGGCTCACTTTTTAACAGATTCAGTTGTAGCAGAGAAAGAAAAAAAATCATTTAATTATTTCTGATGTACATTCACCCTGCGTGCCCATAGGAACTGATTTTTTTTTAAAGATTTTATTTATTTATTTGACAGAGAGAAACACAGCTAGAGAGAGAACACAAGCAGGAGGAGTGAGAGAGGGAGAAGCAGGCTTCCTGCCGAGCAGGGAGCCCAATGTAGGGCTCAATCCCGTGACACTGGGATCGTGACCCGAGCTGAAGGCAGATGCTTAATGACTGAGCCACCCAGGTGCCCCGGAACTGGTTTTGTGAATATGTGCTAACCCACAGGCTGATTGTTGTTTTGAAGCTTAAGTTCTAAGTATTTTCCCTTCTGCTAATCAGCTGCAGTGACCTAGGGAATTAAAGTCAAGAGGAAATGAGGCATGTATTCGTTTCCCTTGACATCCCAGTCATACAGCAGAGGCCTTCTGTTGGCCAGTGATGTTTCTGTGGGTCAGAAGGGCAGCTTGTGAAGATCTCTCCGCATTGGTACCTTCCATTTGTGCCCTCGTTAGTTTACTTTGAGCTTACCCTTTTGCGGAGCCGTTGAAGCTCTTACCATAGGTTAACAGCTTCATGCCAGAAGCAGCATCATTTCTAGAGCAGGTATGATTGGTTTTGTTTGGTTGTTTGTTTCCTTTGTCTTTGGTTTCTTCCAACTGAAGTCATCTCTGTGTCGACTATTACGTCATTTAATTGTGTTGAGTCATTACTCTTTATTATCTCTTGATTATTAATAATTCATTATTTATGTTCCTATAACACCTTTTGGATATTTCTGTTAGGGCACCATTTACAGTTGCTTTTATGTTGTTTCCCCACTAGTTGTTAGGTACTTCTAGGGCAGAAGCTCTAGTTTTGTGTCCCTAGCTTCTATCATAGTGTCTGAGTACTTGGTCTATCCTTGGATCCTTTTTTTTTTTTTTTTAAGATTCTATTTATTTGACAGAGAGAGACATCACAAGTAGGCAGAGAGGCAGGCAGAGAGAGAGGAGGAAGCAGGCTCCCTGCTGAGCAGAGAGCCTGATGCGGGCCTCCATCCCAGGACCCTGATATCATGACCTGAGCTGAAGGCAGAGGCTTAACCCACTGAGCCACCCAGGTGCCCCATCCTTGTAAAGTCTTGTTGAGTATAAATTGGTATGTGGTTAGGAATCAGCTAGCTTCTAATAGGAATAGTAATTGCTTTAGATTTTACAAAGAGCTTTCACATACATTATCTGCATTTGTGCTTTACAATTCCCTAAGGTAGATGGGAACAGGCATTGGCAGGGTTTCCATTTTGCAGAGAAGGAGGCCCGGAAAGTCCTGAGTCAGCCTGACTTGCTTGTTGTCATTCAGCTTAGAAGGCAGTGCTGGGACATTAACCCTCTCTGGTCTCAGAAATTTGTATTCTCATTGACACACCTCTGTCCCATTGAACAAACTCAAAACTGGGTGGCAAATTGTTGAATTCAATCTTACTTACAGTTTATGGTCCTTCTAATTGAACTTGGTTGGCTCAGTGATTAGACGGGGATTCCAGGAACCTCTTTTTTGTTCCCCATAGGGCCTTTGACGGCAAGAGATGAGTCATCTTGGTTTCTCTTTCATCATCTTTAAAAATAATTCTGCTACTTTTTCTTACCTCTCTCTGTTTACTGCTAGTTTTTATCAAGAAACTTATCAAGCACTTTATAAACCATACTCTAAACCGTGCCTATGAAAATGATTATTCTTGGTAGAGCCAAATGGTTCTATGAGTTGATGATATCTTTAAAACTACTTTCCTGGTTCTTGTTAGGTAGCTTGTATATCGGGGTCTCAGTGAACCTCCCTGATGGTTGTTACCTTCATTGTTATGGTATGTCGTGTATTCAGCTTATGGCTTAGCTCGGTTGGCACTGCATGAACTAGGAAGTTATTCCCTGTTGCAGCTGGGGGCTGACTGTAGCAAGGTGTGATGTTTATGATGGAAGTTTTCGCCTACTTCATGTCATTCCTAGATAATTTGAGTGGGTATTTTGTTCGTTTTTTTCATTTCTATTCCTTGCCGTGGAGGTAAAGGGAAGTGGCAAATATTGAGTCTGCATTTTTAGACATGTAAAAGTTTTTAGACACGCTGAAGTTTGTGTCTGTTTGGTTTCTTAAAGTGGGACATATTGCAACTCGTGGTTTTATGAAATGGGATTCCCAATCGGGAGCCTTGGATTTCCAGTCCAGTGGTTGATGTAGGAGTGTAGTAACATTACTGCCTTCAGCAGCAAAGCAATCTGAGATTTGAAGTGCCTTGCTTATATTTAGTTTAGTTTCTGGGAAAATGTCTCGGGGCATCAAATGTCTCAGTGATTTTGCGAGAGGAAAACAATAAGCACAGAGATGTACTGAAAAATGCTTTAAATTGATTGCCTGGTATATTTTGAAGGGAACATCTCTTTACTAATATTAGAAGGAACTTGAGCTCTAAGTCAGTGGGAAATGAGACCAGCCCAACTACTGATTTGCAGTGGTTCACAAAATGATTCCGTAGTGCTGCATAGGTGCTTTTGTTCTATAAAAGGTCTAAGTGAGGTCTTGACTGCCTGACCTTTGTCGTGTTATTTTTAAACCTGGTTTCTATAGCATAGAAGCTTTCTTTACCAAGAAAAATCCTAAAAGCTCAAGTCAACATATGTTTTGTCAGATTTTACTTAAATGAACTTATAATGAATTCAGATGTGCTTTTGCCAGAAAATCAGAGTGGTATTTATATTTACAGATGTCAGTGCTTTGAAAACTTAATTTTTAAAAAGATTTTATTTATTTATTTGACAGAAACACAGCGAGAGAGGGAACACAAGCAGGGGGAGCGAGAAAGGGAGAAGCAGGCTTCCCACCGAGCAGGGAGCCAGCCCTATGTGGGGCTCGATCCCTGGTCTCCGGAATCATGACCTGAGCCAAAGGCAGTCGCTTAACCAACTGAGCCACCCAGGCGCCCTGAAAACTTAATTTTTATTCAATTGTTCATCCAACATATATTTACTAAGCCCCTATGTATTAGCCATAGTTCTATGCCCCGGGGGGGTATTAAAAATGAAATAGGTTAGGGAGTCTGGGTGGCTCTTGGTGCTCAGTGGGTTAAAGCCTCTGCTTTCAGCTCAGGTCATGATCTCGGAGTCCTGGGATCGAGGCCCACATCGGGCTCTCTGCTCAGCGGGGAGCCTGCTTCCTCCTCTTTCTCTGCCTGCCTCTCTGCCTACTTGTGATCTCTCTCTCTCTGTCAAAATAAATAAAATCTTTAAAAAAAATGAAATAGGTTAAATAATCACTCTCAAGTTTTTGTAAGTTCAGTAGGGTAGGTGTGACCTCAGGCAAATTATTTGTCTTTGAGCCCCCATTTTCTGTCTGTAAAATGGAGGTAATAATACATTATACATCTTGAGGCTTAGAGATACAAAATATCAAACAATGTAGCTGGCACAGTATGGGCTTTGATAAATTATAATTATTATTATCATCATTTCAAAAAGAACAGGCAGCATGCAATGTATGTTGTAGGGACAGTACCAAAGACATCCTGTGGACATTTTTTTTTTTTACTTTAAATTTATTTTATTTTTTCAGTGTTCCAAGGTTCATTGTTTATGCCCCCCACCCAGTGCTGCATGCAATATGTGCCCTCAGTACCCACCACCAGGCATCCTGTGGACATTTAAAGAAAAGAGTGTACTTGTTTTAGGATCAGGGAATAAAGAAAACTTGTGGAGTGGATAGAATTCCATAGGTAGAGGTGGGGAGAAGGTATTTCAGAGGTAACTGTGGTAAGTAAAGTTTTGGGTTGGGAAAACAAAATTTGAACGATAGCATTGCAGTTTGGAGGAAAAGAGTATATCACAGAAGAGAAGCGAGCAGTTGGGCAGGCAAGCCAGGCCAAGGTTGTCAGAGGTTTAGAGTGTCAGGTGACCAAGTGGGACCTTGTCAACAGAAGCTTCACTGAAGGATTGTATTTGCTACTGTCCCCCTAGTGCCTAGAACAGTGCCCAGTCCATGGTGAGCGTTGAGCAAATGTTTATTGAATGAATAACTTGTGATTGTGATTTTAGACAAATTGAGCTTAATTTTGTCATGAGATAAGCCAGGTAGAAAAGTCTTAAGAATAGTTGGGAACGTAGGACCAGAGGACATGTGGAAGGCATGAACACAGAAGTAATTATTATTTTTTTCACAGAAGTAATTATTGACAAGTGTGGATAAATGGACCTCAGGAGAATATGTAGCTGTAGTTAGAGATGAGAGCTCAGGCAATGCCTACATTTGTTGAGGGCGCCAGTAAGGAAGGGAGGAAGATGGAGACCCAGAATGACCTAGTAAAAATGAGAGAAAGGGTCAGAGTGTGTGTGAAGTCTGTGATGCCGCAGAGATGTTTGAGGGGGCACTGGTTAATAGTGTGCAGGGAGGGGGCCCCTGGGTGGATCAGTTGGTTAAGCCTGAGGCTCAGGTAAGGATTCTGGAGTCCTGGGATCCAGTCCCGTATCGGGCTCCCTGCTCAGCAGGCAGTAAGCTTCTCCTCTGACCTCTCCCTTCTCATGCACGCTGTTTCTAATTTGCTCTCTCTCTCAAATAAATGAATAAAATCTTTTTTTTAAAAAAAGAACAGTGTCAAGGAGGGTCAGGACTAGGAAGGACACTAGTGGTTGTACTGAGGAAGTCTCTGGAGAATTGTGGAAGGGAGGTTCAGTTGAGTGGAGCTTTGTGCTGGGTTGAAGGTGTTAAGTGGGCACAGCACATTCTGGGACATTGTTTGGGTTTTTTTTCAAAGTTAGTATTATTTGCTTTTGAGCATATATATAAAAAGACAGTGTGCCCAAATTATATGTATAATCTGATTCCAAGTACATACTGGATAAAACACACCTGATTATTGATTTATTTTCTCTGAGTTATGAGATCATGAACGATTTTTATTTTCTTTGCCATACTGTCAGTATTTTCTAGAGTTTCTATGAATATTTATTGCTTTTAGAACTGGGAAAACTACCCCACTTATTTTTTAAGATGTTATTCTAATGTGTTACATAGCCATAGCTCATTTACTAAAACTTGTGTAGAATGTAGTTACTTAATGTTCCTTCTAGGCCTATGAAATAGGATTCCATCTGTGTCTCTAACTGTCCTTTTCCTCTGAAAGACCCTGAACTCCTATGAGGTCCACCCTGACACCATTTCCTTATCTGCTGTTTGTGGCTTCCTCCACGTGCCTACGTTGTCTTTATGTCAAAGTACCATGACAAAATCATTATCTCTCGTAGTCTCATAGTCCAGAAAGGTCATCTTGCTAGGATCAGATCCTTTTGTGGTGGCATCTTTACATCATATACAACTTAGAAAATTGTCAGTCAGCCCCAGCCTTAACTGAAGTGAGGACCACATGAGAGCCACATGTGCTGACGATCCTGGTGATCCCTCTTCATTCTCATATTTGAAAATGGATTGGCAGAAAGTTCATCTTCAGTGTCTTTGGCATTGCCCTTTCTCCCTAGTCCAGCTGCTTCCAAAACTACCTGGCCTCAGACACCTGTCAGCACTCATTAAATTCTGATTATGAGCCATTAAGTCAAGTGAGAGGAAGTCAGAACTTTTACCATCCAACCTAGGAGGACGTGGCACCTTTGTGTGGCTTGGACTGGTATTACTGCCCTTATCTGCTTTCTGCCTCATTGTGAGAGGACTTCTGTATTCTTCCTGTCAATTAGCCTGGCCTAATGAGCATGTAAACAACAGATTTCCTTGTTAGAAAAGAGCAGTACACTAATTCTCCATCCTGTTATGTTTTGATGCTTGCAGGGGATTCTTTGAGCTTTTATTACCCAACTGACAAACAGACCTCAGTTTGTCAATCCATCAAATAGGAGAAATAACCCTTTTTACAGAAAAGGTGTTTTATATAAAAATAGATATCTATAGATAATTGAGTGTGGCTGAAAAGTAGAGTATTATAAGTAGCTGGTTGCTGACTTTGCCTTTGTTGGATGAAGTATCTTTCAAGGTATAGACTAGGAGCATGTGGTTGTTGAATGGGTGAGGTCTGGTGGAGTGCTCCGTAATTACAGAGTAGTTGACATTTTTTAAAGGCACGTTGGAACAGCTACCTAGGGAATTATGCATAGGCATAGCAGTTTGATGTTAGCAGCTTTATTGGATACAGGTAGCTAAGTAAAGCACCCAGAGGTTAAATGGTTTGCCAGAGGCCACCCAGCACATGTATGTGGTTGAGCCAGATTTGGAACCCAGTTCTAATTAGCTCCTAATTTCTAGTTTTGTGCTGAGGCAAACCACACTCGCTTACACCCTCATTTTGTTTAGTTCACTTTGTCAAAGGAACATAATCTTCATATTTTGTCCTATCTGAATATGCTGTTGTTATTTAATTAATTTCAAAACCAAATGAGGCAAGCTAGGAAGAGGTGTTTGCTTCTATAGACTAAACTCGGCGTTAGATCCTTGTATTGTCGTGAATTTGAGGCATATATATCCTAGGGAAAAGATGAAGTTTTAAAAAGAATGAGGTTGAAAATGGAGCCCCAAAGGATGAGGACACAAGGATTATCTAGGAGGTTAAGTAAGGCACCCTGCCTGGTGTCCGGTCACTTAGAGTGTAGAGTAGGATAGAGACTGTTGATCATCTCAGTGCAGTGTGGCCAACCCAGGGTGCTGTGAGAGAGCCTGAGCAGTTGAGAAAGGCTCCCCAACGTGGAGCAGAGCGTGGAGGAATAAAGTGGCAAGGTGATTGTTGTTTAGCCTCTACAAATTGGAGAGGTGGGTAGGTCGTGAAAGGGCCTGAATGTCATGCAAAAGAATGACAATGCATTCACTCAACACATGAATAGTTAGTAGTGCCTGTGTGTGTGTGTGTGTGTGTGTGCCAGACACTATTCTCTGCACTTGGGATACTTTAGTGAACAAAGTGAGCATAAATTCCTGCCTTTGAGGAGCTTATATTTTATTAGGTAGAAACACTAAACATTAAATAAGTAAGTAAATTAAGTGGCGCTTTAGAAGATGGTAATTGCATAAGGAGAAAGGGTCAAGCCAATGTAAAAAGGGTCAAGGTTCATGTAAACAGTGGTAAGTCATGTTGATAGTATCTACATATGATGTGATAAGAATGGCACTTCGCCTTTTTGGTTTTTTCCCCCCAAAACATACAGCACTAGTCTAATCATGAGAAAAACATCAAATACATCCCAGTTGAGGGACAGTCTATAAACTGCTTGGCCGGTATGCCTCAAAATTGTCAAGGTCATCAAAACCAAGTAGTCTGAGAAATTCACAACCAAGAGGAGGTTAAGGAGATATGACAACTAAATGTCATGTGATATCCTTGGTAGAATCCTGGGACAGAAAAAGGATATTAGAGAAAATTGAAGAAATCCCAATAACATATGAACTTTAATAATTATCAATACCGATTCATTAATTGTGACAAATGTGCCATACTCATGTAAAATGTCACATGGAAAAAACTGGTTACGGGGTTTGTAGGTACTCACTGTACTATCATTGCAATAATTTTGTCAATATAAAACCTTAAGAATTATAAGTTGGTGTAAAAAAGCCGAGTAAAGGGAATCAGAAGTCCAGGGTGGAGATGTATGCTATAATTTTAAATAGGATGGTCAGGGTAGGCTTCATTGAAAAGGTGACATGAACAATCACTTCAAGAGAAAGTTGTCATGTTGGTTCTGAGGGAATAGCCGATGCAAAGACCCTGAGGTGAGGACAAGCCTACAAGTTTGCAAATCCAGTATGGCCAGATGGGAGGGAGGGTTGGCAGTAGGGAGAGTAGGAGCTCATGGGGGAGGGATGGTGGAGCTGATTGAGGTGGCTTTTAGGCCACATTTAGTCATGTATTGTGTGCTAGGAACCATGCCACATGTTTGTTTTTTTTTTTAAGATTTTATTTATTTATTTGACAGCACAAGTAGACAGAGCGGCAGGCAGGGGGAGAAGCAGGCTGTCTGCTGAGCAGGAAGCCCAGTGTGGGGCTCGATCCCAGAAACCTGGGATCATGACCTGAGCTGAAGGCAGCCGCCCAACCGACTGAGCCACCCAGGTGCCCCACCATGCCACATATAATCTTATTTAGTTCTCTCAACTGTCCTGAGAGAGAAGTATTAATTAGTTTGCTGATTTTGCGAATGAGAAAACTGAAAGAGGTAAGTAACTTGCTGAAGTCCCATTGCCGGTAATTGGTGGAGTTGTATTTCCTTCCTTGCTGGACTAGATCTTCAAGAAAACTACTGCCTACAAGAAAATCTGACTCTCTGCCTGTTGTTGTTGTTGTGTGAAGTTATGGTTTAAAAAACACATATAAAATTTATCATCTTAGCCATTTTTGTGTGTCAGTAGTGTTAAGTGTATTCACATTGCTGTGAAACATCTCCACAACTTTTCCAGCCTGCAAATCTGAACATCTATATCTATACCCCTTAAACACCACCTGCCTTCTTTGCCATCCCCCAGGCCCCAGTAAATCACAATGCTACTTTATGTTTCTATTATTAGACTACATTTGATTCCTCATCTGCATTGGATCGTTCACTGTTTGTCTTTTTGTGACTGGCTTATTTTACTTGTCATGATGTCCTCACAGTTCATTCATGTTATAGCAGATGACAGGATTTCCCTGCTTTTTAAAAAATTTTATTTACTTATTTATTTTTTAAAAATTTTATTTATTTATTTGTCAGAGAGCCAGAGCCAGAGAACAAGCAGCAGGAGCAGCAGGCAGAGGCAGAGGGAGATAGACTCCCAGTGTAGCAAGGACCCGGATGAGCAACTCGATCCCAGGGCCCTGGGATCAAGACTTGAGCCAAACCACCCAGGCATCCCATTTCCTTGCCTTTTTTAAGGCTGAGTTCTCTTCTCTTGTACAGATATGTACCACATTCTGTTTATCAACCTGTTTTGTCAGTAAAGTTTTATCAGACACAGACAAGCCCATTCACTTCCATATTGTCTGTGGCTGCCTCCTGCACCGCAACAGTAGAGGTGAATAATAGCGAATGTAACTGTATGGCTCCTAAAGCCAAAGCTATTTACTCCTTAAAGAAAATGTTCGCTGACTCTTGTTCCACCGGGGAGACTCTGAAGGGTTAAGAGAAGTGATGTGGAGGCTGCATTAGAGGGAGGAAGGCAAAAAGTAGGAAGAACTTTCTAGTTTTGTGGGAACAGAGACACAGGTGTGGAGATGGGGCTTGCCCTCAAGAAGCTCATAGTCTAATTAAAAAGCGGTGTACAATGCTGACTTGTTCAGTGATGGGTTAGACATTCAGGGAAGTAAGGGACCTGAAAGGACTGAGTCCTCATAAAAGACTTCATGGAGAGCTGGGACAGATCAGATGGACACAGGGTATGGAGGAGTGCACATCCTCTCAAGAGGCCTTCTCACGCCTTAGACAGAGGGTAAGACAGTGAAAGCAGTTAGAGCTGTGCCTGGCGTACAGGGAGAGTCCACAGCTCTAGTAATGTAAGTTCCATGAGAGCAGAATTTGTATCTGTTTTGTTCACTGTGGTATTACCTGTGCTTGGAGCTCAGTGGCTGCTTCAACAACTCTTTACATGAATAAATCACTGTAACTCTCAATTACTCTTTTTAGCTATTTAATTTGTATTGTGCAAATACAGGCAAAGAGCTGGACCTCTCACACTGGCCTGTCAATTCATTTATTATACTAAAGAGTATTTTTTTTTTTAACTGTTAAAGCAGTAGGTATATTGGGCACCTGGGTGGCTCAGTGGGTTGAAGCCTCTGCCTTCGGCTCAAGGTCATGATCTCAGGGTCCTGGGATTGAGGCCTGCATCGGGCTCTCTGCTCAGCAGGGAGCCTGCTTCCTCCTCTCTGTCTGCCTGCCTCTCTGCCTACTTGTGGTCTCTCTGTCAAATAAATAAATAAAATCTTAAGAAAACAAAAGCAATAGGTATCTATACTGTTTATTGCTAGAGATAGTCATTTGGTAAGAGGTGGTAAGTCAGAAGTACTGGCAAAAAAGAGGAAAAGAAAACAATGTTAATAATGCTAAAGATAGCCACTCAAAAATAATTCATTAACTTACTTAAGACTATTAAATTGCGACTGTTTTGGAGGTCCAAACATGAGCAAAATAGACACAGTTGCTGCCTAAGAGGGCTGTTGACATTGGAACTGGTAATTACAAATGTAAAGTGTGTAACTTACAGATATGCAAGTGCCATGGAAACTTAAGGACGTTTTCTGGGACACCAGAGTGTTTCCCTGAGGAAAAGCAACAAGTCCTGATTATTGGTTGCTGTGTGACAGAATACTCCCAAACTTAGTGTCTTAAAACAATTGATTGGCTCTCACCCTTCTGGGCTACCTGGGCTCATCTGGACAGTTCTTACTCGGAATCTCCTATGAGCTGCAGTTAGATACTTGGGGCTGGAATCCTCTGCATCCAAGATGACTTCTCTGCACACATGCCTGATGCCTCCCTGCTGCAGTGTGACCTCTCTTTCTAGCAGATAGCCTTGCTTCCTAGAGCCTAGAGCCTAGAGCTCCCAGAGACAGGAAGAGGAAGCTGCCAGGCCAGGTAAAGGCTGTACCTCCAGTGGGCACAGCATCATTTCTGCCACACTCTGTTGATCAAAATATCACAAGTCCTGGGAGTGGATTCAGGGGAGTGGAAAAATAAAGTCAGTTCTTGATGGAGGAGTATCAAGATATCATTGCAGAAAAGCATGTAGGATAGAATTTGTTGTGACCATCTTTAGAGAATATAACTCTGTCACTAGATGCTAGCTTGAAGGATAATTTGGTGTTAGATAGGTAAAAGAGAGAGAGGGAGGGTAACACCCCATCTAGCAATGAGAACAGCATTGTGAACAATACTGGAAGTCAAAAAGGTAAACCTCCGGGGGACTGAAAGGCCTGTGTGACTGAGTGGAGGAAGAAGAGGAAGAGTGGCAGGAAAATGCTGGGCTACATAGAGAAAAGTAGAAGTTTTTAGGATATGATTAGAAGGTTAAATGCGTATTTCTATCAGGAAGGAAGTGGGTAGCTGCATAAATTCCGAACAGAGGTAATGGAAAGCACTAAATAGTGAAAATAAAAATTCCTATAATGGGGGGTGCCTGGGTGGCTCAGGTCATGATCCTGGAGACCTGGGATCGAGTCCCACATCGGGCTCCCTGCTCGGCGGGAAGCCTGCTTCTCCCTCTCTCACTCCCCCTGCTTGTGTTCCCTCTCTGGCTGTGTTTCTCGCTGTCAAATAAATAAAATCTTAAAAAAAATTTTTTTTCTATAATGGGATGCACAGGTTAGCCTAGAGAAGGACTTGGGGTGGAGTGGGTATGGGTCAGGGAAATCTTGCCCTAAATCATGTAGCTCAGATGAGAAAATTGAGAGTTGAACCCAGAACTGACACTGGAGCTCAGACCCTTTCCACTGCATTGCTCACCACACTGCCTGTGGAAAGTCATACAATAAACTTGAAAATTCCTTGCTAATCAAAAAGTAACTTACTCTTTTTAATTTGTTCCTAGCCTTTCAGGCAGATACCTTCTAAATTTCTTAGACTCAACTCAAAGGGTACCTTCTTTTGAAGATTTTCCTAATGCATACAAACGTGTGCCCATGTGACCTCATAATCTCTTGGCCTCAATGTCCCCTTCTGTGAGAGGTTGGGGTTGGAGGGATGACTTTAGAGTTCCCTTCCTTGTCTAACAGTGTTGGTTTTAGGATGTGTGGGGTAGCAGTGTTCCACAAGCGAGCAGTGATGGCCATCAGTGGTCATGTGCTTCTAACCAGCCTATGAATACTTCAACAGAGAGCACAGAGAGTATATTTCTAGACATTTTTATTTAAAATAAGAAAAGAAATCACTTTGAATATTTGCTCTCTAGTATGATTACAGACTGAATCTTAAGCACTGGGTAAGGAAAGGAATATGAGTAATATAATCTTAGATAAATAACTGCTCTGCACCTTGGTGCCTCTTCTATAAAATGGGAAACTTATGTTAGAAAAAGCAAAATTTGAGTGAGTAAACTTGAAGATCAGTTTGGCTATATTCAGCAAGTCATGAATCAGGTGATATCCCATCTAGTAAATAGAAGGCTCTACAAAATGGAAGCCTTCTGTAGGCAGAGGGGGTGGAAGCAAGGTCACCTTCCTTTGTGGGAAGGGCAGGGATCTATCAAGCAGATTACCTCAGTAGTGCTGATCAGGTAATTCCAGATTTACTGATTAAAGTTCACATGCCTACAAAAGGCTGAAAGTACTGAGGCTGAGATTAGGTATAAATCTTCATATGCTGATGTGGGGCTCTGCAGAAGTGACTTCATTTTGAGCCTGTTATTTTTTATTTATTTATTTATTTATTTGATGCTTACACTTTATTATGTTCATTTGAAATTTTGGTAAAGAAAGTTTTACGATTTGGGGCACCTGGGTGGCTCAGAGGGTTAAGCCTCTGCCGCCTTCTCAGGTCATGCTTTCAGGGTCCTGGGTTCGAGCCCAGCGTCGGGCTCTCCGCTCGGCAGGGAGCCTGCGTCCCCCTCTTTCTCTGCCTGCTTCTCTGCCTACGTGTAATCTCTCTCTCTGTCAAATAAATAAATAAAAATTTTAAAAAAATTTTATGATTTATTATGCATTTCTTTTTTATAGTCTCTGATGTAGAAGATGAAACTAAAAATCCCATGTTTCAAAATTACGGAAGTAGTGAAACCCTGTTGCACAATTCAAGAGGCTCAGGGCTTAACTATAAACACAGGAGAAGAAACCCTATTTGCAACTATATATTTTTTAAAGATTTTATTTATTTATTTGACAGAGAGAAACACAGCTAGAGAGGGAACACAACCAGGGGGAGTGAGGGAGGGAGAAGTAGGCTTCCCGCCGAGCAGAGAGCCCAATGGGGGTCTCCATACCAGGACTCCAGGATCATGACCTGAGCTGAAAGCAGACGCTCAAGGACTGAGCCACCCAGGTGCCCCCATTTGCAACTAATTATAACTGATGTTTATCTCTAAAAGTCAGTCAATGCCTTACTGTATAAGAGCTAACATAGTAAGTATCAAAATATAAAATGTAGATAAGTTCACAGTCATTATTACTTCACAAGAGGTTAACCACAGAGTTCCTGTGAACTATAAAGCTCTTGACACATTTTTAAATGAAGGGTTATATATACTAGTTTAATTTACATATATTAAGCAATGTAGATTGGTACTGTTGATTTAAATGTAATGGTTAATGACCTAAGTGCTAAAAATGATTTTCATGAATAAGATCGTGCAGTTTTAAACAAAAAAAAAAGCACATCGAAGAGCCTTTGCAGGAACATGCAGAGGTGTTGCTAATTGCCTAATTTTACCTACTTGTAAGTAGTTAAGGGCAAAAAAGCGCCTGAAATAGTTGCTTTGTTGGTTTGTTTTTGGGTACAAATACATACAAAGGTGTATGTGACTGTTAAGCTCATGAAATGTAATAGTGTGGCTGAGAAACTTTTTTATAAATTGAAATTGAAATAGTTCCATATGGATAGTGTCTACCATATTGGTCAGCATCACTGTCAACATCTGTGCTAATTCGGCCTGACCTTGGATATCTAGCCTTTCCCAAAGATAATGAGTTAGTGCTCAATGGAGGGTATTTTCTGCCCAGCCTTGAGGCTGGACCTGTATTCCTAGGCCAATCCTCAAAATCTCTGACAGTTTGGAGCCTGAAGCCTTTTTTTTTTTTTTCAAGCTGACAGGAGGAATTCTGAGGTCCAATGGCGTTCACCAGGTATTACATAATCCAAGCCTGGGAAGCACAAACACAGTAACATTTGGGTTTAATAAAAGGGCAGAGTCTCCCTGGGTACTTCCCTCTTGTGCTTTTTAGCCTGACAGACCATTGGTGCTTTCAGAGTTTGTGAAAGGACTCATGTATTTGTGACTTTTAGACTGATTATGGTGTAGGCCCAGACACAGAATTCTTAGTCTCTCCCCTTACTATTTTAGGTCAGCATATCACAGAGATTTGCCAGGACAGTCTTTTCACAATTATTCTCAAAGGCTTTTCTGTATGAGTAAAAGCTGTTTACCTTAATTCCCTTTATGAAGTGTTCCATCTTGCTCTGTGTAGGTTCTAACATGAAGTTGGTAGTGATGTGTACTCTTGACAATGGAACTTTTGTGTAGGTGTTGTCCATCTCGGGGCATGTCTACCATTGAAGAGAAGTAAAGATGGGGAAATTGTTGGACAGCTTCATGTACTGTAGAATACAGTGAACCTTGTATCAATGTTGTGCTATTTCTTTTCTTCCAGGAAATGAAGGATTGCATGGCGTTGCTTTGACAAGCACTTCCTGTTATCTTTACAGAGATCTCAATGAAGAATAATCTCAAAGGAGCATTTGTCTTCCCATACCTCTGCTGATGGCCATGAGCTGCTAACAAATGCTTTTAATGACTGAAAAAACATCAACTATCCTTGTGCTTGGCCTGCTCTAGGCAGTCGAATGAAGGTTTCTTTCAGTTGTTTCCAGAACTCTATTGCTGAAGCACACCTCTCTTTGTTGGGTGAATGAATGTTTAGGAAGTCCTTTCCTGAACCAGCTGAGGAGCCTTAGGCTTCTTGGAGCCTGTGACATGGAAGCTTTGGAAGTGGATGATATTAGCCCAGCCTTGGAAGTTACTGAGGATTTCTTCAGTACTTTTGATAGTAAGCTAGAAAAGGCTGTGCAGCAAGCTGAGGTTTATGGGATTCAGGAAGTCCCTGAATTGGTGGGGCACGAAGTACTCACTAACATAACAGACAATGGTGCTATCAGAAATGTTGCCTCCCTGGGCAAGGGAGGCCTGATTTGGGACCACTGTAAGAGCCGTCTCTTAGAAACCAAAGCTCAAAATGTCTTCCCTGCCAAAGAACAGTTTATGGTTCAGAAAGGGACAACCCCAGATAATCTTTCCTGGATGGAACAAAAGGAAGCATCGACCTTTAACTTTTTCAACGTCTGTCAGCGTCGGAGGGATAGGCCTCGTTCCGTCAATGACTTATTGGATGAGACCTCTACTTTTAAGCCAGGGCATGCTCGGTCAAGGTCAGATGTTACCCAGGTGGACTGGAGGCTAGCCCTCCAAACCATGCCTCTGCAGCAGCAGCCACCGTGTCTCCGGGGCCCTCATTTCACCAGGCCGACTTTTCTGTCCTCACCAAATAAGGTCGAAGATGCTCAAGGGAATACTGGTATGTTTTTATATCTGACTGCTGTTGAACAATGGTGGACTTCCCTTTGTCTCTCTTACATTTATCCAGGAGCAGTGTACTCTCCCATGTCCCTGTACGGTTTTGCTTACTTAAGCTCTCTCTTCCATTTGCTTTCACCCTTTACCTGAAGCCTCATTCATGGTGTCTTCATAAGAAGTGCTGAGTGAAAAGATGACTGTGGTTAATTCTCCCCTTCTAATGTTGTGTGTTAGAATCTGCATAGTCTCATAATTCATGTAGTATTTGCCTTTGTACAGAGTTTGATACTGCTTGTTCACATCAGTAGATGTTCATCCAATCACATACGGGGCATAGCCTTGTGCTACAAAGTGTTTAAAGATGTGTAAAGATACCATCCCTGGCTTAAAGAACTTTTTACTTAAGCCAAGGGGATCAGACACTAACAAACATTCAAGAAGGCACCAAGAGTGAGAAGAAGTAGAAGTCAACTGAAATATTTGTGAGGGAGCTTTTGTTTTACTTCTATTGTTGGGATTTGTTTCAATGAGCAAGTGACAGTGGCAGTGAAAGGACAGAGGAAGGAAGAAGACATTGTGCTGCGTTTGTTAGGAAAGGCTTATGAGAGTTTGTGGAGTTTTAGCTGGACCACGAAAGACACTAAGATGCAGAAAGAGGGTCGCAGTAGAGGATACTGGGTCAGGATTACAGTGGGAACCAAGATGAAGAGATGAGAGGTGCTGGGGGGCTGGCGGAGCAGAGGATCCCATGGAGGCTAGTGGGAGGAAATAGTGGGAGAGGTTGGTTCAGACCGCATGGTGTGGGGCCCTCGATTTCTTTTTACTCATACTTCATGCACATACATATGTACATGGATTCTGTGAGGTGTGGCAAACCATGTCATCATTTCCCCCAGCATTTTCTTTTAGATATCTTTTAAAAGATTTTATTTATTTATTTGACAGAGAGAAACACAGCCAGAGGGGGAACACATGCAGGGGGAGTGAGAGAGGGAGAAGCAGGTTTCCCACCGAGCAGGGAGCCCGATGTGGAGCTCAATCCCAGGTCTCCAGGATCATGACCTGAGCTGAAGGCAGTTGCTGAACCAACTGAGCCACCCAGGTGCCCCTCTTTTAGATATCTTAAACATTTAATATTACTGTTATTAATTTTGAAACTCATCAGGGCACCTGGGTGGCTCAGTTGGTTAAGTGTCGGCCTTTGGTTCAGCTCATGATCTCAGGATCCTGGGATCAGGCCCCCATTGGACTCCCTATTCAGCGGGGGCGGCAGGCGGTGTGCTTCTCCTTCCTCCCCCTGCTTCTCCTTCCACTCATGTGTTCTCTCTCTCTCTCTTATTCTCTCAAATAAGTAAATAAATTCTTAAAAGTAAATAAATAAATTTGAAAATCATCAGTGAGAATGAAAGTGACACTACCAGTCACTCCTACTTTTCTCTGGCATAGTCTGTTTTATAAAAGGGCCTCACGATAAATATTTCTTAAATTGGCCTTCCTAAAGTGTGCTTTTTCATGAATGGGTTTGTTCATGGGAAGTGAACCATTCATTCCCTTTCTAACTTTGTTCTGTGATCAGCTTTTTACTGTCTTCTACTGGTCACTGAGAAAGGGACTGTTTCGTACTCATTGTTTTTGCTCTCAACATAGTTTATGCTCAAAAAAAATAGCTTAAAATGTGAAATGAATGTAATTCTGATAAGCTGATAAATGAACAACAATAACTTCTTTAGCCAGTTTGCGTCTTTCTAGGAAAAAAACCACCCTCTTTTCTGAGGGCCTCGTGCCATCATCTAGCATTTCATACCTTGCACGTCCTCTCTCTGAAGCTCTAGCAGCAGTGAAAAATGAAGATTTGCTTTCATCTCAAAGGCTTCCCTGCACTATCCTTGTGATAAGAGAAAATCAAACAGATATGGCTTATAAAGTGGCCCCTCCTGTTGGCAGAGTGTTGCCCTGGCCTTGGAGAAGTATCCAGATACCTCACAGACTCCCGGGTTGCCTAGGTACAGTTAGGATTCCCCTTTGTGGAAAAATCTGTCTGCTGCTTGGTGAGCACAAAGCCTGGTGTGATAGTTAGGCTTTGCCCTTTAGTCTTTCTGAAGTTGGCAGTCATTTGAAGTAATTTTGAAGTAATTCTGCATCACGCCTCAACTCTTCCTGGTTCCCCAGTAGTGTTTCTTTAAGGAAGATTATTGCTTTGGGTTTGAAGATCATAGCTTCTTGCTTGGGATATATGAGAACAGAATACATCAAACAGACTAACAGCCGGCTTGTCACCATCAGGACCAACGCCTGAGCACCTAGTGTGTTTGTCCTTGGGGTGAGAGAGCCCGCTGGGAAGACAAGGGGAAAGTAGTGGCAGTAACAGTGTGCACTGACTAATTTTAAGGTCCTTATAACTGGCAGCTTATGTAATCCATATAATACTCCTGCAATGTAGATATTTTTACTGACCCCATTTTGAGGATGGTGAAACCTGAGGCACAGAGAGCTTAAGTAATATGCTAAGAATCCTATAGCTGGTATTAAGTGGATCCATGATTTGAACTTGGTCAGTCTCTCTCCAGAGTCCACGCTCTTAACCACTAAGCTAGACCTGTACCCTTATGTTGGAAGCCAATACTTCTCCATCTCCAGAACCCTCTGCTTTGAAAGCCTTATTAGCAATCAGGCCCTGTGGACGTAGAGGGTGGGAAGTGGTGTGGAAGAGACAGACCTGAATGATGATCATCGAACTAAAATTAATCCCTCAGGAGATCACCAGCAAGGAGAGACTAAGAACCACAAAGTGGCCTAGCTAAGCAAGGATTGTTTTTTGCATTTAACGTATTCACTGAAATTCACATGGATAGTACAGAACTGGCTGCAGATCTTTAGGGGACCAACAAGTCTTAACTTTGCCCTTCATACTCTTGAACACTGGCTATACAGAAGAGCTTAAGTGAGCTGACCCCATAGATTTGTAACTATGGAAAGAGGGCTTTGGGGTTTGTTCTGTCTTTGGCTATCTTTTTCAGTCTTACTTAGAAGCCTGTGAATGCATGTATTCTAGAAATGTTGTTGCCTCAGGCAGAGACAGACCAGGACAGGCCTCTTCAAGGGACTGTTGCCAGTGCTAACTAGACAAAGGTTACAGCCAGTGGGTCTACTAGGTTAATGGAGTATGGCTTAAATCCAGTCCAGTTAAGACTGTCTGCACTATATGAGCATGGGATAGTAATGTTGTAAAGGTTAGGTCATAAATCACTGGGAAGCACTAGATCTAAGGCAACATGGAAACAGGCAGGTTTTTCCCCCTAGGTTTATAGAAGTATAATGGACAAAGTTGGAAGGCATTATTTAAAGTGTATGTTGGAATGATTTGATATACATGTACATTGTAGAAGGAGTCCCCCTGTCTAGTTAGCTAGCACATCCATCACTTCACATCAGAGGCAGTTGTTTCTAAAAATTCTCAAGACAGATAGTGGAGACAAAGCTTTCTCGTGGTCAGTTCATTTCCTTACTGCCATGCCCTGGGCAGCCAGTAGCAAGGTGTGACAGGAAACTAGCAGTGGGGGAAGGTCCTAGTTCTCTGGTCAGAACGGATCATTGCTAGTCCTAGCACTGATCTTAGTTCTGTACAGATGTGCTCTTGGACCAATATCTGTCCTTAACCTTTTCCCCTTCATATCACTCTCATCCTGTTCTTGTTCAGTGAGTAAATAATACAGCCATAGGTAGCAGGCAATTTCCCATGAGATCAGAAGACAGGGTTCTAACATCATAGGGTTATAATCCAGATGTAAATATGAATTAAGGTAAGAACATAGAAAGTCATATGAAGATATGGATGCTAGATATGTTATCAATATGAAAAATAGATCACCCATACACACATACTTAACACCTATAAACATATACACATAATAGAGGAAGGTGGGGGTGTGTGGATAGAACCCTCAATTAGGACTCACTCTGTAGGTTTGGAAAAATTACTCGTCTTTTGGTTTTGATTTAAAAACCTAGTGAAGCAGGTGAAATTGTCTCTTAAGACCCTCCCAAATCTAAAATTGTGTCATTTTCAGATATATTTGAACTGACCCTGACTCATTGTTGTATGGGAGCTAATTAACTAGTCAGATTGGTAATGGAAGGTTGTCATGGAAATATGAGTATGGCTGAAATTATTTAACATGGAAGAATTTCTGTGTGCCTTGCAACTAACTCTACTTTAGGTGAAGTTCTGTGGTTGCAATTTAAAATTTTTTTTATTTTTTATTTTTTTTTAAGAAATCCTTTGCATTAGCTGTGGAGCTCTGAAACTCAACAGACTGCCAGAATCTGACTTCCTTTCCCCTCCCTGACTGTGTTCACATTTTCATCTGCTTGGCAAGGGCAGTGGTCACCTGGGCTTTTGTTTCAGTTGGTTTCACTCTCTGGTGACCTGGTACCATTTCTATGTCTATATCTTCTTGTTCTAAGTACTTTAGGAGAAGGTTTCAAGCAGAGATTTTCTTTAGTGCTAGAAAGACCATGGCAGTATGATTTTTTTTTTTTATCTTGAGTTTTATATTACTCTGTTTCCATTTCCCTTTCCCCCTATCTTTCACTTAAAAAATTTTTGGGGGGACTTATACTAAAATGACTGCTTTTTCAATTATGATGTTTCTCAAAAGCCTTGGAGCCAATAGAGGTGGGAATATTCCTGTGGGCTTAGAACAAGTGAGGTCACCAGGACATGGTCTTTTGCTGAATTTATGATTCACCCTTCAGCAAGATTAGTCAGTACAAAGAAGTTGCTAAAATAGGTCACAGAAAGTTGATTTTATATGGTTGTATAGTTTCCACTGGTTCCATTATTGAATATTGGCCTGTGGCAGCTCTTGGAAATCCAACATGCCTCATTGACAGCCCATATTCTGATTCTAACATTTCTGTGATTGCTCTGTTAATATACTTTATCTTTCTTGGCCGAGGAGAACTATAGTTACTAATTTCACAAACTGCTAGAGTTCCCTTCCTAAAACACAAATCTGTTCATGCTACTCTGTTCTCAAAAATGAGTAATGGTTCCTCTTTCTTCACAAAATCAAATGTAAATTTTATAAAGTGTGCGGGTAGTTTCCCAGCCTTATCACTAGCACCTTCTTTCATCCCACCTATCTGCCACTTTTGAATGTTCTTTTCAAGCTCCTGAGCCTTTGCTCCAGGTTTTCTCTTCTTCTAGATTACCTTCCCTGCCACCATTATCTTTCAATGACCAGTCCAAATGCCACATCCTCCCTGAGACCTTTGTATATTTTTTTCAATTAAAACTCTTTTTTCTTTCTTTCATTGTATGTTTTCACAGCATATTTAATTCTGCTGTGAATGATAGGTAATTAGTTGTATATCCATTTCCCATGTTCGGTTGGAAGTTTTTTGATGCTATAAACCATATCATAGAAAACTTGGTATTGTACCAAGTATGATCGTAGGCAAAGTGTCTGGTTGAATTTTTATGTGTTGGTACTCAGAACATCAGGACAGTACCATTTTGTCTTGTTTGTTTTCCAAAACAGAAATGGCCTCTCTTGTCTTTTTTCCTTCCCTATAACTTAAGTTGAATGAAGTTTGTTATTAATACTATCAGTAAGAGCTGTCATATAATGAGAGTTAACTTTATGCTCAGCCCTGTGCTAAGATGTGTGTATTATCTTATTTAATATTCATAATACTTTAATATGATAGATGATACTGTTCTTATTTTACAAATGAGGAAACTGAGTCTTAAGGAAGTTGACCTCGCCCAAGGCCATGCAGTAGTTTGTGGTGAGGCTAAGATTCCAAGCCAGGCCCAGAGGCCATGCGTAATCACTCAATAATGCAGTCTCTCAAGCTCGAGGAAGTTTAGGTCATTCTCTCCACCACAAATAAATACAGTATGATCTAGATTCCAGGTTTGGAGGTTAGAGTTCTACTCTCAACTTGCACACTTTGTGGTATAATCTTGGCCAAGTCATTTTGCTTCCTGGGATTTCTTTCCAAATCTATTAAATTAGTTAAGAATATTTTTAGAAGCAGTTACTAGCATACCCAACTAAAAGTGACGTAAGTAGTAAGGTCATTTATCATCTTCCATTCTCATCCATCCCATCCACAGGTAGCTGTGGAGCATTTAGTGAATATCAGGCACTATATGCAATAAACACTTAAGAGGTCCAGATGTAGGTGGTCCCAGTGCCATCAAAGGTCCAGGTACTTTCCGTCTTTTTGCCCTCTCAGTATACTGACTCTTCTTTACCTTTGTTGGTACAAATAGCTATAACAGTCCCAACAGTCATTTTCTTATATATCGATAGCCAAAGTCCAGAAAGAAAAGCAAAGCACCTCTTCTGGGTCTCTTTCCCAGTGGCTTGCAGTAGCATCCGCCCCACCCCCCAGGAGCTAGACTTACATGCTTACTCCTAAAGCAATGTCTGGCAAAGGAAAATAGCATTTCTGTGATTCAGTTTAACAAATCTTGCTTTTTTCTATGGGGCAAGGGAGAGGACATCTCCTCTGAGCATATGCCACCATACCTGAACAAGATTAGGGTTCTGTTGGTAAAGCAGAGGGAGGACTAGTTAAGGAGGTAAGTAACTGACAAGTTCTACGTCAGATTTCTGTAGTCCCTTCTGACTCTCAGTTTCTATGATTCTAGTATGTTACCCAAAGATATATAATGAAATGCCATTTACCTTAAAATCTGCTGGCCTAGGGGCACCTGTATGGCTCAGTTGGTTGAGTGACTGCCTTCGGCTCAGGTCATGATCCTGGAGACCCGGGTTCGAGTCCCACATCAGGCTCCCTGCTCGGCGGGAAGCTTGCTTCTCCCTCTCTCACTCCCCCTGCTTGTGTTCCCTCTCTGGCTATGTTTCTCTCTGTCAAGTAAATAAAATCTTAAAAAAAAAAAATCTGCTGGCCTAAGTATGGGAGATTCTTTTGTACTTAATTATTATGGATTAGGGAAACACAGTAAAAGCCCACCCTGGCAATGAATGAGCATACCTTGAAAATTGGCTTGGAATTATTTTCTGGGTCACAAAGTTCTTAAAGACTAGGGATTACCCTTGTCACAAAAGGCAGAAAGCATCTGCATTTAAGAAGCTGGGTCTGTGATCTCGTGGGGTTCACGCTTAGAAGTGAAATTGACCAGGACTATGGATTAATGCTCTTATCACTGTTGCCTGTAGCAAAGAACTTCTATGGAAAAGATCCCTAAGTTTGTACTTCTGTCTAGCTAATATGTAGCCAGATACGTTATAAGTTGATTTCTCCTAGAGCCTGCACAGATATTATGTCTTTTTCCTTAGGTTTATTATGAATGGAGAGCAAATGGGATAGTCTCCTTTACCCATGAAGAAAGGTCTCTCAGAAAAGACATTACTTGAGCCTACTTCATTTCTACCAGAAACGTTTGTTAACAAGTATCTGTGAGCCATGACTGAGTGTTGGCCTACGGAGCATATTTCAGGTGTCTCAAGACTCGGCCTGTCTTTGGTTCTTGCAGTATTATTCTCTTCATATTCTTTGCTGTGGACCTTTGTGGCAGTGTCACTTCTCTTGTGTGCCTCTAATGAGGAGAACAAAAACCTAAATTATTTAAAACTTTCCCCCCTGTGGGGTGCCTGGATGGCTCAGTTGGTTGGACGACTGCCTCGGCTCGGCCCTGCATCGGGCTCCCTGCTCCGCGGGAGGCCTGCTTCTCCCTCTCTCACTCCCCCTGCTTGTGTTCCCTCTCTCACTGTGTTTCTCTCTGTCAAATAAATAAAATCTTAAAAAAAAAAAAAAAAAGACATTCCTTTAAAAAAAACAAAACAAAACTTTGCCCCCTAGTTTCTGGCTTAAATACAGTTGAATACTGTAATTAACATGAAACACATAGACTTGAAAGACTGCATTTTGTTAACTAGGAATATAAAGAAAAGAGACGTGCTTGTAATCTAGAATGTTAGAGAGGTCTTCATTGAGGAAAGGATGCTTTAGCTGAGCTTAGAGGGTTGAGCACAGGACTAAGGTGGACACAGCATGTGTATGGAATGGCTGGAAGGCTAAGCCAGAAAGGGCTGCGTTTTTGATAGTTGTAGTTGAGGTCATGGAGGACCTTCGAAGCCAAACAAATAGACTTAATGTGATATGTTTAGCAAAGAAGCACTTGAAAATTACTTGAAAGTCAAAATTAAAAGGGCATTTTATAAAAAGTATGTAAGTCGACAGGGTTGAGGGGTGGCAGGGGTAGGTGCCAGAGAACCTCTTCTCTTGTAAGTTTTGTGTCTATGTAAAGGGATATCATTTAGACTAATACTCTTGGCCTCTTTCCTTTCCTGTGCACACTCCACACCGAGGGAGGAGCAACTTATGGGCAAGTTTAGGAGAGGAAATGGATATGTTTAACTCAGCCTCTCTCACAGGAAGCACTGATTGTGGTCTGTTCCTCCAAACCTGCTCCTCCATTTTTATCAGCCTTTCATGGGCAGTCCTCCAGGAGGGGAAGCCTGTGGTGATCAGTACTGCTTGTGACTCATAGGTAAGTGTGTATAGTCGTAGGGGTCAGATTGGTAGGAGGATCCCTAAACTGCATCCTCCAACTGGCTGATGTTCTCCCTGTTTCTGACAGTGTTCATCAGTCTCAGTGGGTTTAAAACTTGGGTGGGTACAGGAATGCTATTTATTGATTCCCCTCAGCCTACTCCCCCCAATATAGGATGGGTTGATAGATGGAAAGAATGGAAGGGATTGAGACCAATTAGAAGACTTTACCAGTTATCATGCTGTGAAGTGCTAAGGTCCGAACTTAGGGTGGCTCTGGCCAAAGAGAAAGTGGGACTTGTGAAAAGAAAAAAAAGGGCTCTAATTGGGCCACAGATCTGTTGACAGGACCTGTTCATTCATTTGGTGTGCACAGATTCTAGCAGAGTCCTTTTGTACATACATTCAACAAATATTTATGGAGATAGCCACCAAGTATACAGGGGAGAGAGAGACATCCAGGTCCTGGCCCTCAAGGAGAAGGAGAGAGTTCTTTGAAGGAAATAAAGCAAGGTGTATGGTAGAGAGGGGTCTCTTGAAGGTGGTAAAGGATGTCTTCACTGAGGATGGCAGCTTTGAGGGGAAAAACTGAGGGGGGCAAGTAAGTCAGTGGAGCTGGGGAGAGAAGTTACAAATGGGGGATATAGCATCCTCAGAGTTTCTGAGGCTAGAATGCACTCAGCTTGCTCACTGAACATAAAAGAATGTAGCTGGAATGAGAGAAGAGATGTGAGATGATGTGAGATGAGGTCAGAGCAGTAGTCAGATTCCAGATTGTGTGGAATAGGACGTGGAGGCAGTGTGAGAATTTGATCTCTGAAGGAAGGAGACAGATTTAGCTGGACAAGATGTAGGATCAAGTGAATGCTTTTTTAATAGATCAACAAACCTTAGGGTATTAGAAGATAGGAAGTAAAGAGATTAGTGGAGGGATAATATTTAGATTTTGCAGAGGAAGAGATTCTGAAGAAGTGGAAAGGAATTAGGCACAGAGTAGAGGTAGAAGGGTTAGCCTTAACAAGGAGAGGCAGGAAGATTCTTTTGAGACCAGATGACCAAAATAAGAAACATCTGTTGAATACTCACGATGTATCAGACATTGTTCTAAGAGCTACTCATTTCTTTCTCACAAGAGTACAGTGAGGTAGGTGCTATTATGATAGCCCATCTTAAAGATGACAAAGCTGAGACTAGGGTTAAGTAATTTGCCCATGGTGACACAGCCAGTAAGGGCAGAATTATGATTTTAATTTAGGCTCATTGGCTGCAGCACCTATGGCCTTAACCACTGTGCTCTGGAGTACTTGTGCAGGACATTGGTTACTGGAATGTTGACATGAAGCCAAGCATAGTATGTGCAGAGGAGCTCCCTGCAGTGCACAAAATGAGGCAGTGGGATTCAGAGTTTGGGAAAAGTACAGGAAGTACAGAAAAATTGTTGTGGGGGTTGTGTTTGGGATCCACTGATATGAATAAAAGAATGAATTGTCAGGACTAAAAGATGATAGAAATTGAGCAACATGAGTTTCTGTTTGGCTGGTGCTGTGGTCTGAATATTTTGCATCTCTCCCAAACTTCATATCTTGAATCATCTCCTAAATTGATGATATTAGGAGATGTGGCCTTTGGGAGGTGCATGGGTCATGAGAATGGGGCGCTCATGAATGTTCTTAGTGCTCTTATATATAAGAGACCCAAAAGAGCCTCCTAGCCCTTTCCACCACAGAAGAAATGTAATATATCTGCCAAACTTTGAAAGACAATCCTTTTAGGCTTGTCTTACGTGGTGTTACACTGAAGTGTATGGCTATTCTCTATTCATTCTCCACTTTGACTTCCTTTCACATTTATTAATCTTATAATAAGAATTTAAATGTGTCCTTTCAGTTTGCCTAGATAACTTTGATTTAGGATATTGGCACCACATTGGGTTTTTGAATTCTTTGAAAACATTAAAACATTGCCTTTGTCTTTCATTCTAATCATTTCCAAATCTTCAGAATCCTTTTCTTGTGACTTTCATTCATTGTGCTGACTCAGGCAGTCCAGATTTTCTTGGTAAACTAGATTACCTAAATGTTTCATTTATTGTGATCTGGGATGTGGTGGTCTTTAAGAAGATAAAATTGCATAAAGTAATAAAAATGAATGCATAACTGTTGAGCAATTACATAATTATGTAAGTAAATTTAATATACCTATTTATTATTTACATTATGACATGTATATTCTTTTTTTTTTTTTTAAGATTTTATTTATTTATTTGACAGAGAAATACAGCCAGAGAGGGAACACAAGCAAGGGGAGTGAGAGAGGCAGAAGCAGGCTTTCCGCCAAGCCCCTGATGTGGGGCTCGATCCCGGGTCTCCGGGATCATGACCTGAGTCGAAGGCAGTCGCTTAACCAACTGAGCCACCCAGGCACCCCATGACATGTATATTCTTTCTGAGGGCTTCATATCAAGCAGTATATAGTCTGGATAGGAGGATTATAGGTGCTGGGGTATGGAGGCAGAAACTTTTTGTTGTTGCTTTTTACATTTCTTTCTGATTTTTTGAATAATTTTGTGACATAATTTAATACATATGTGATAAATGTGAAATAGTATCTGAAATCTGAGTCATCAGAGTAGTGTGGCCATAGAGCCGTGGGGGTTCAGAGGAGGACAGTTGTTTTCAACTAGAGGGGATGAAGAAGGTCTTCAAGAATAGGTAAGATATTGAGATGCCTGGTTGGCTTAGTTAGTTAAACGTCTGCCTTTGGCTCAGGTCATGATCCAGGGCCCTGGGATTAACTCTTACATGGGCTCCTTGCTCAGCAGAAAACCTGCTTCTCCCTTTGCCTGCCACTCCCTCTGCTTATGTACATGTGTGGTCTCTCTACCTCTGACAAATAAATAAATAAAATATTTTTTTTTAGAAAAAGAATAAGTGAGATTTTGTACTAGCCCTCATGTGAGGAAAACATGCATAAGTGGAGGTGAGGGGAGATCTAGACAGGGAGGTCAGTGAGAGAACATGCAGGAAGGTTGGGAGGGAGGATTGAGTGCTAGAAACAGTGTTAGGTCACACACCTTGTGTGAAAGGTCGCTGGGGAAAGTTAGAATGGAGGGATCAGACTAACATCTTCTGAACCCCCTATCAATCTTAATACCCCTAGAAGTGGGACAACCACCTGTGACATATTCTTGCCAAAAAAAAAAAAAAAAATTTAAATGAACCTCAAGATCTAAATAGCAGTTGACAGAAAACATGGGAAACAGAGGAACATTGGAACCATGAGGATACACTTGGCCAAGTCCAGAATGTGGGAAGTTCTATAGGACGAATGAATTCATTTCCTCAATAAATATGTAGCATGAAAAAAAAAAAAGAACTGTTACAGATTTAAAGAGATTTAAAATACATATTAGCCAAATCAGTGTGTGAGCCTAAGTTGAACAAACCATCTGTATAAAGAAATTTTTTGAGACAATCTGGGACTATCAGATAGAGGCTAGATATTAGATGAGTGTTATTCATGTTGTTGGGTGTGAAAATGGGGTGTGTGTGTGCATGTGTGTGTGTGTGTGTGTGTGTGTGTGTGTGTAGTCAAGTTTTATCTGACAGATTAGAGATACCTCCTGAAGTATTTACACTAGAAATGATAAAGTGTTAGCAATCTGCTTTCAAATATTACAGCCAAAACAACCAAAAACGCCAGAGTCAGAAGGGGTGGGAGATGGGAAACAAGAATAGCAGAAATTTGATTTTCGAAGCTGAAGGATAGGTCCGTGGGTGTTTATTTTACTCTTCTACATGCTTTGGAGTACGTTTGAAATTTTCCATAATAAAATGTCTTAAGGAGTTTGACTTTTACTGGGCAGGAGGGACTGTGTGTGACCCTGGTAACAGTGTGTGAGATGGCCTAGAGGAGGGAGCTCGTTTAAGACCGGGATTAGGTCTTAAAGATATAACGTGGTCAAAGGAGGGAGGCTGATACAAAAGCGAAAGTTAAGCAGAGCTTTATTTTGCCCCAAGCATCGAGAATTACACTGGCCTGGACCAGGGTCTCTTCTCAAGTGAGAGAAAAGGACCCCACCTATTCTTACAAGCTAGCTTTTATAGGGCAACCACAAGCTGATTGTCATCACGCATCTGCCTAGAGTTAACTCACTCTGCTGTGATGATAAATACATTTAAACTGTTAAGTTCATAATCCCCTTTACAATTTAAACACAGAGTGGTTTGTTTATCAGGGCATCTCCATTGGTCAGGTTCTGGGAGGTTAAGGTGGTTAACTGATTGGGCATCTCCCCTAACCTGGCTCGCCTTTGCTTTCCAGGGGCTGTTTATCCATCCTGGAGCTGTTTCTCTGAGTAAACAGCAAGATGGCCCAAACTTCTAAATAGGTCCTTACACAGTTTTCTAGTTATTTATTTTATTTTATTTATTTTATAAAAAGTTATGAGGATGTAATGTATAGCAAGTTGCTAAAAGAATACATCGTAATAAGTTCTCTCATCACAAGAAAAAGATGTTTTATAATTATATATGCTGGCGGATGTTAACTAGACTTACTGTGGTTATCATTTCACAGTATATGCAAATATTGGATCATTACATCTGAATTGTACATCTGAAACTAATAAAATATTATATGTCAATTATACCACAATAAAACAAACAAACCTTGATTAGTATGGTGGCCATGAGAAAGGAAACTTTCTGAGAACAGGTAGAGGAAATAATAGCAAAAGAGGAACTCTGGCAGATTGGCTGTACAGAAGTGAATCAGGCGTATCATGGGGAAAATGCCCTTCTTTGTTGGCAGTAAATAGCAATCATTGTCCTTAACCACTGCACTGGTACTGTAGGACAAAGAGAAGAGGAAGAAGGGGTTTTCATTGCAGAGAAACTGAACCAGGTCTTCATACTAGCCAAAGTGGAATGCAATGGGGAAATGAAGCATTCAGGGGTGGGTTGGGTTTTTTCCCCCCCTTTTTCACAGGAATTACTCATGGTTTCAGTGTGAAATTTTGGGATACAGTGATTTAATTTTGATCAGCCTTTCCTATTTTATTAAGGAAATGGTGATAATCCTTGTCAGTGGTTCCATGTGAATCATTTATGATATTAGTTAAGGTAGATTTTACATTACTCATTTGTGAAATTGAATACAGTAATGTGTGGGAAGTTAATTAAATGAGTTGAAATGAACTATAAATTACTGAAAACTTAGACTTAAATATATATGTTCTGATTTGTCTGTAGTGCAAATATTAAAAATAAACTTCAGATAGAAACAGAAAGTAACAGTTGTTCGAGACTAAAGAGAAATGGTTGTTCTTCAGCCCTCCACATTTCAAAGACCATCAGTACTTCACACAGGAAACATTAGTAAGGTCTGATATAGACCCCCCAGAGTAATACACACCCCAGAGGATAGCTTTCTGATCGCGTTTGCTCTCTTCTTGATAGTTCTTTTTCAAGAAATTAGTGCTACAAACTGAAGCCTATAAATATGGGCCATTTTCTATGATCAGCACCAATCTCTTCTGTCTCCGTCTAATGAATCTATTTAGAGAGGGCTGAGCCAGGTGGGGGGGTGGGATCTGGAAACACAGTGCCTTCTCTACCCTTATTCTGTATTAAGAAGGTGAGGGGACTTTTGAGACACCCAGGATTCTAACTGGGTCCACCCAAACTGGCATCTACCACCCTAGCTTGGACAGCCAGAAGGAGGTGAGTTTTTAATCAGATTTGCTGCTGGCTTGGACCCAATTAAAGTAGAATTTCTAATTCATGCTTGCTATTGTAGAAAGCTCTCAAGAAGGAAAGAAAAGGAGAGAAAAGTTCCTAGCTAAAAGCAATAAAGGTAGTTTTTATTTTATTCAGGGCTGTGTAGCTGAGCCATTGGGTCACAGGACAGATGGGGATGGAGGGACACATGGTTATGAGTCTTATTATGAAAAAGATTGAACAGCCATGGAAATGAGAGGGGGAGAGGTAGAAACGTGTCTCTAACAGCACTGCCTCCCTTATTGCATTATCAGAAAAGATAGATAACTGAGAATAGGCATCCATTATCTCTCTCTACAAAGGGATTAGTGTAGGTTGTAAGAAATTAATGGCTTTTGAGTTATCACAGAAATACTAATGAATGTCAGGACTGGAGATGTAAAGCAGGTAAAATTGGCTTTTCTCTGCCTCATTTCTCTCCTTTTCTCTTTTGGTTTGCTATTTTAAGATCTAGATCTGTGTTACTTTTTTTTTTTTCCTTCAGCCAAGATCAGATATCATACCCCTTGGGAGTGTGATTTGTCTCCTTTAGGGAATAACTCAATTAGTTTATGACTGTCTCTGATGTGTGTTAGCAAAGAAATTAAGAAACAGAAAGAGATGAAAATTTCAGAAAATCTCTACCAGGGAGGGATGCTGCCTCTTGCATGGATGTCATTTTCATGCCTGATAAAAGTATCAGGAAGTCTCCCAAATGACAGTCTCCTTCTATTAAAGTACTAAACTTGCGTACATTGCAGCTAAGCATTGATTAAAGATGGCACATCCAGATAAACTTGGGAATCAGGGAAAGAGAAAGAAATTATACTTACTGTATGCTGGGCATTGTGCTAGGAGCTGTATTTCTCATTCAACAAGTACTTTTTAAGAGCCTCCTGTGTACCAGGCATTGCAGTATGTGCTATGATAGTAAGGGTGAAAAGACAGACATCTCCTCTGTCCTCAGCAGAGCTTACAGTCCAATGAGGACAGACTTCTTTAAAAACTTCAAAATGTATTTTATTTGTTGAGATATTTAAATACACTATTATGATACAGGTTAATATAATAACCCATCAGGGAGGAATTACAGGGATACCTTTTACTGACCCAAGGCTGTGTGTTTGTAGGTGAGGGATTGGGGGAGTCAGAACAGACTCTGTTCCTGGAAGAGAGGATGGCTAAATGATGAGGGAAGTCTGGGGGAAGCAATGGGAAGAAGCACTGTAAGCAGTAGGAGCAGTATAAGCACATCCAAGCTCAGAGGTGAGAGAGAACTGCTATCTAAGCAGAGACCTAAAACTAGTTGCTTGAGTCAAGCCTGGGGAAGTGGTTATAAGACAGAAGGCTCGTGAACTGGCCTTGAAGACTAATGGGGGTGTCTGAGAAACAGGAGTATATCAGCAGCACACTTCATGCTCTGTTGCTCTGTCCTTTCATTGACCCTTTCTGGCTTTCCTAACCCAAAAAAAGATGGGAGGAAGGAGTTGGGTCAGGTGACAGGAGGAACGGGTTCTCTTATGTATTTGGTACACTGTAGAATGTTTCCCAGAAAACATGGAATCCTGGGGAAGTGCAGTTATATAATGGGCCCATGGGGGATAGTCCTAGTTTTTCCAGTATTTCTGTTTTCCACACAGACCTCTGCATGTCACACTGACATTGCAACCCCCCCCATACTTAATCTTATACTCATAATTCCACTTTCGTGAAGTTTTTTAGACCTGAAATTTCCCCCCAATTACACCATGTCACTTGTACTATCTTGAAATTGTACTGCTTCTGCTGTGTTTGCTTTAACCAGAAAGATGTGCTTCTCTGATCCCTTTAGTTTCTTGCACCATCCTTTTTATGTCATTGAGCTCATTCATATTCATAAATTAAGACACATTGCTTCTTTTGTTTTTTTCTTTCTAGAGCACAAGCGGGCATTCCCAAATATTCTGAAGAAGGGGTACCTGGAGATTAGGAAGGACCATGACAGTTACTGGCAGAGCTGTTATGCAGAACTCTCCCCCTACAACTTGTACTTCTACAGCCTTGACAGCAGTGGCAATCAAGCCCTCTATGCCACCTACCAGCTTTCACACTTCCAGAGCATTTCTGTTTTGGGCAACCTTGAGGCCAGGCTGGTGGATACCGTTCTGTATGACAACACTCAGCTGCAGTTAAAGGCAGAATCACCATGGGAGGCTTTGGACTGGGGGCAGAAGCTTTGGGAAGTCGTGCATGCTGCCATGCCTGGTTACGTGGGGCGGCAGGATGAACTGGCCAACGCGCCGGGCCTTGGTCATCATGTTGACTGTACACAGACTCACTGTTTACAGAAGAGATCCAGCGAGCTGCTCCTACCATCCCCTGTCTTGGATGGCCCCAAGCAATACCCAGACATCATCAAGTCAGGGACACTGTACAGGCTCACTGTCCAGAACAACTGGAAGGCATTTACTTTTGTGCTGAGCAGGGCCTACCTTATGGCCTTCCAGCCTGGCAAGCTAGACGAGGACCCCCTGCTAAGCTACCATGTGGACGTGTGTCTGGCTGTCCAGGTGGATAACTTGGACGACTGTGACTCTTGTTTTCAAGTCATTTTCCCCCAAGATGTGCTCCGCCTCCGCGCTGAGACCCGGCAGAGGGCCGAGGAGTGGATGGAGGCTCTGAAAACAGCAGCCAATGTGGCGAGGAGTTCAGAGCAGAACCTGCAAGTCACCCTAAGAAGCAAACCCAAGGATCAGATGGGTGGGCATGAGCTCAGGAAGAACAAACGTCAGTCTGTGACCACGAGCTTCCTCAGCATTCTCACAACTTTGTCTTTGGAGCGAGGACTCACTGCTCAGAGTTTCAAATGTGCAGGTATGAAGCACCTTGTTAGAGAACAGTCCTCAATCCCACCATTGGAATTCACTTTAAAAATCTCCTCAGTGGGCCAGTCACAGCCCTCAGTGGGCCTCTTGTTTAAAAAGCATCTCTCCTTCAAGGAGTTCGCTACATCAGAACATGTGTCTGTCTTTATGCCCTGCTGGTGAAGTAAGTAGAAGTAGGTAGGATATACCTCCCGGAATCAACATGACTTAGCTGAAGCATAACAGCCTAGAATTTAGGCTTCTTAATGTCCGCTATGATTCTGTTTCCTCTGTCTCTTTAAATAAAGGTCACTGGGCATGTGGCTGTCACAAATTGTCTCAAAGGAGATATTCAGGCCCAAAGCTGACTGCTTAGGGAAGAAAAATGTGCATAGTAACTGTCATTGATTATGACCTTGTCAGATCCTGTTAAGGTAGAATCTAGAGTCAGCCTGGAGGTAGCTAACAGCAGGGTAGAGGATGATTCCACGGCAGACCTCTGAGTCATGGTATGCCTGCATCTCATCCTGGGGAAGCCGGGGCTACTAGAACTGCTGTGCAATGGTGAGGCACAAAGTAGAGTTCAAGGCCAGTCATCTTTTATTTCTTAAAACCCTGTTACCACTTCTCTCCCCTCCTTCCCGTTCCTTTCATTTTCCCCCAACCAGTAAACTAGACAATAAAACCCTCACTAAACCAAATCTATATATCTACTGTAAACTAAACCCCACAAGTTGGGACAAGAAATGTATCCTTAAGGTAAATTTACCATGAAGGTAATTTAATTTGAAACCTGATTTGGAAGATTTTAATTCAGGTGTTTCAGATTTAATTATGTTATTTTTAAAAAGAACAGGAAGCTCACCACCAGCCAAGACCAGATTTTCAATTTTTGCTTGTTCCTGCCTTGAAACCCAAAGAGTGGTGGCACAATGTAAATTTCAATTTAGGCTATTTGGGATGATTGCCTTTTCTGTTGACAATAATATACCTAAAGAGGGGATTAAGTGAATCATCCCTGCTTTCTCTGAACGGCCTCAGTAATGATGAGGCAGAAACTTGCAGAGTTGGGTAGGGGAGACCAGCAACACTGAGCTGGTAAAGAAGCCATCCTAGGTGATACACATGTAACCACAGGCATGAATGACCTTATGATAAATTTTGCACAATGGTTTTGAAATAAAGGGATACAAAAAAAGAAAAAAAGACAAATAAGGGATACTAGCTTTACCACAGCTCTCATAAATTACTGACATTTAGTGTCTTTTTAAAAAAGACTTTATTTATTTGAGAAAGCAAGAGAGAGCATGAGTGGAGAGAGGCAGAGGGAGAGGGAAAAGCAGACTCCCCACTAGGCATGGAGCCTGATGTGGGGCTTGATCCCAGGACCCTGAGATCATGAGCTGAGCTGAAGGCAGATGCTTAACTGACTGAGCCACCCACGCGCACCTTTAATGTCTTATATTTGTGCATATATTTCAAAGTTCAGTCATCCAACAATAATTTATTGATGCTGACTCTGTGAGCATGATACCCTTCTGTGGGTTTGGATTGCTGATAGGGTCAACAAATCTGTTGTGTTATTGGAATCAAGGAGAATAGCTCAGCTGTTTTTAAAGCAGAGACTGGAATAGCTGAATTGGGAAACTTTCTAGTAAAAGGAGGAAGAAAAGTCTCAGGGATTACACAAGGATTGTCACATAGTTGACCCCGAATTCACCTTCCTCTCCTATGTTTGCTACCTGATGGAGTGTGCACTGGCCACATTCTGGACTACATTAGCGTTTCTAGCACTCGGAGGAAAGAGAAATGCAAGTAGGGTCCATCATTCATCAGGTCCATCACATACTAGCAGTTGGAGAAATAAAAACAGGAAAAAGACAAAGAAAGGTGAGTAGAAGAGGCAGGGAGAATGAAACCAAGTAGAAAAGAAGAGGGGAAGGATTGCACAATGGGAAGGGATAGAACTTTTAGGCCGTTGCTTTAGGCTCCATTCCCTCTGCTGTCTAAATGTCCTCTTCAATTTGGCCTGACTGGAGGCTAGGTTGGAGATGGGTGGTAATAGCGAATCCAGGAGGCAGGAGAAATGTAATCTAAAACTCACTTGCTCTGCTTAGCTTTTACCTTCATGCTCTGGTTTAGAGTTCTAATAAGGCACAGGTAGCTTTCTAATCTGGGATGGGGAGAAGTCGGTCCTAGTTTGTGTAGTATGGAGGATTTCAAAGTAGAAATTTCTTATTTCATTTCACTGCCCTTTCCATTGGAAAATGCTACATTCAATTGCTTTGTGTTACATGTGGTCTCTTTTCATTTTCCTTAATTGCAGCATGGAGTACTGGTTTCCTATCCCAGGTAGGAATACTTCGTCTCCTGTAGGGGGCAGAGTCTCAAAAGAAAAAGGCTAAAAACTTTTTAAGCAAACCTGTTTTTAAAATTACTTGGGAGGTTGTTCATTATATAAAGATTATTATAGCAGATGGAACTTTAAAAATTGATCTCTCACAGATACAGTTAATACAAACCAGCTGTTTAATTCATTTAGTATTTGTGTCCCCTAACTTTTTATCCTTGTAAAAATATCCATTTGGTGAAAAAGCTAGTTGCATAGTATGTTTACCTTCTAAAATGTCAAAATGCTAACTAAATTGTTTTTAGCTGAACTTGGCATTTTCTGTTATTTTAAGGAGCAGTTAATTCGGAATGTTTCACGGTTATAGTGAGTGTCATTAGAATGTAAGTTTTTACGTCCACTTAGTCCCTCCCCCTTTAAATATTTTTTGGAAGGTTTATTTACTTATTCCCTTTAAATATTTTTGATGAAAATACTTTAAAAGTGGAAGATTGCCCTGAGCAGCTCTTTATTATGATGTCATTCAATTGCTATTCAGGCGAGCTACAAATGTTGGCTTTTAAATCTACAAAATAGTGCAGTTGGCCTTCTTTCACTGAATTCTTTCTGTAGGTGAAGAATTTTTGATATCCTTTTTGGAAACTTAAGGAGCCCCTGCAGGGAAAATGGACCACGACCATCCCAAAATGCCTGAGGTTACGGTTTTCAAAATACATGCTTATATATAACTGTGTATTTCTTAACATGTGCTTGAACTTTTTATAGTTGTATTTGATGATGTGTGGTTTGTTCCATGGCTTTCTCTCAGCTCCATGGCTGCCTCATGCTAGGAAGCCGCAGCCACAGTGGTCATCTTGTTGTTCTGGAACCTATCTTTGTCATTCTTGACGGGGGCCCTTGCACTTGCAGTCCTTCTTCCTGAAAACATGCCGATGGAAATGAAGTTCTTTCCTTCCTTCTCCAGTTTATCATGTGTCGAGTTTCTGCCCATGTGCCAAAAACTCAGGTGCATCTGGAGAAGTCAGTACTGTAAGAAAGCAGGTGTGGTCCCTGCCCTCAGTGAACCTACAGTCTGCTCAGGGAGCCAGACATTAATCACATCGCATGTCATCAGTGCCAGATGGCCACTGTGACAAAGCTAGGCGGTGGCAAGTAGAACTGTGTGAAATAGCAGTCATTTTTGGCCCTGCCAAAGGAGTTCGATAGGGTTGAACTGAACATGTGACCCTGAAGTCACAGAAGCAGAGAGAGCGTATGATACAAGTGGTATTTCAGAACAATTAAGGTGGTGCTGGTTTAGTACAGCTTTTCAGGAACACCTCGATGGAAGAAAACGAGGTTTGATTCTGTAGTGAAGTTACTACAGTGAAGTTGGGATTCAGAATTTGGTTTGGCAATGGGGCATCTGTGGTATTAAAATATTAATACTAAAACAAATGATTATGCAGCTTATTAAAATATTTATGAAGTATGTGCCTGTAAGTGGTTCTAAATTAGGTTGCTCACAAAATGCTGTATAAATTGGATCATAAGGCAGCAGTCCTGTTTTCTTCAGGAATTAGACATGTGTACATACCTATTTCCCTTCAGTAGATAGATACATGGTTTTCTTGGCATGAGTATATACAGCTGTTTTTCCTGTAATTTCCTGGTAATCACGGAACCTATCAATTGAGTACTATAATCAAAGGGCCCAGAGACTCCGGTTTAGGTCCGGAGAGAGCTTGAAATCTCACCATTGAAAGTATTCTTTCTGTTCCTGTTCCGTAATCTGGGAATGATACTGGATGGCCACTGTGGGACAATGCTCCTGATTCTGGACTGAAGTTGAATGATGTTAACAGAAGAGAGAGCAAGAAACATAGTGAGTCGAGGGGATCCCCTCTACTATTTTCACACTGTTGGGTTTATGGTTTTACTCCTTTGGCTGCTGTTTAACCTCTTGGGACTGCTGTTGGTAATTACATCTCTCTGGCATTAAGAGATTTTGCTTTCCTTCCCGCCCCTCCCACCCCCCCCCCCACCAGTCCTTGGGAGGAGTAAGCCCAAGGAGGAGTTTTGCTGTGAATTCTTCAGCCATTTAGTGCAAATTCCTGTAATTACCGGCATTGTGTACTCCCTGAATGGCACATAATACAGCAGAAGCCATTCCTAATTGAGACCTTACCGGAGGTACAAATCCTCTCTTTGTTCAGCCTGACAAATTAGTGCCAGAAAGTGGCAGGGTCCGAGTGGGAATCAAAGGCAAGAAACACAAAGATGGAACTTAAGGCTACAGTAATAACCCTCTCTTGTCCTGAGGGAAAAAAAGGAATGACCAAGGAGAAATGAAGTTTTTTTTGTTTTTTTGTTTTTTGTTTTTTTGTTATAAATTCCCTTGACATGACAGCACCTCAGGGCTGCTCTATTTATTTAGCAAAAGTGATTAAATAGTAATACAACAGGGCTGTCCATTGTTTCCCTGCTACCCCCACCTCACAGACCCCTGCTGCCTCAGCTAATTGATTGACAATGAACCTCTGAAAAAGAAGTATGTTAGGACCTGAGGTGGTGGTGGTGGGGGAATTTTCCCCCCTCTCTTTGTGTGTCTGAGCGTGTGTGTGTCTGTGTGTGCGGGCATGTGATTTCATTTTTGTTTGAATTGCACTGTAGTTTTTCTTTGCCCCCATCCTTTTTTGCCCCTTCTCTTCCATTCTCTCCCTTTGCCCTTTTTTCCTCCCAGAGCTTTTTGGTGGCTGCTTCCAGCTGATGTAAACAGGTAGAGAGGAATTAGAATCATAGTTCAGGCTTTTGACAAGTTTAACTTGGGAGCAAACTTCCTCCACTCCCTCTGCCCCATTTAAGACAAAACAGTGATGTTTGAAGAGAGAAAAGGGTAAAGGGGCTGATTATTGGTACATTAGGATCACAAAAGTTTTTTGTTAGTTTCTCATTTGTGAGGATGGATGTCTGAAACCAGTCTTTGAACTAAGGTTTTTCTCTTAAATTGCTTACTCAACTTTTAAATCTGTGCACTAGTAGCATTTACATGTTGAGGTGAGTGCGGGTGGTTGTGGAGTAAGAAATAACAATTTGAAGGATTTTCATCTCCCCTCCGTTCCTGAGAAGCCGGGATTGGTAACTCAAGGGTGGACTCGTGTTGCTGGTAGTGTAAACTCAATCCCCGCGGGAGGCTGAAAGTTGTGGGAAGGTGACTAGTGGCAGATAATTAATAGCCGCTGGTTATAGATGCTCAACTAGCTAAGCAGAAGCTAAATCCCTAATTTAACTCCATTACAGCTGCAAAAACAAATCATTCCAAGCCCCTATGAAAGCAGAATATTAAACAAACAGTATCGACCTTGTTAATACCGCGTGGCATTTCGCATGATAAATGAGGGTGTCTCTCTGGCAAAGCCCTATTTTATGACACCGCTTGCTTAGACATAAAGGATACCTTTACCCTGGTAATACAAGCATCCTTGATAGAAAGTATGGGGTGGTTAATTATTCACTAAATGGTTGCCAGTCTGGAAGTAACAATATTTCTTGATTGGGCAGAGTTACTTGCCTCAAAGTAAATCATACAGAATAGCAGTTCTTAAGAAAAAGAGAAATTGAATTCGGGAGCTAAAGAAAGATACATAGGTTTTTAAGGGCCAAGAAGGGAAGTTGTATATTATGCTGGGGGGGGGGGGGGGCGCGACTCCTAGCAAGTTAAAGTCTGTTTTGATTCTCATGTGAAAAATTAGGGGATCCTCTAGTAGCCAAAGTATAGTATCTGTTAAGGAAAAGAGAGACAGAAATAGAAAGACTGACTTTCCTTGATATCTCCAGTTCCTATCTTCAGTATTATTTTCAAATTTGTCTTCCACTTTCTAGGAATGATAGTAAGGTGAAGATTTATTTGTGTTAAGGAATAAGCAGATAGCCAATTGGAGAAGACAACACAGAAAAACTTAGCTTTTCCCTTTAAAACATATAAACAGCTTGAATAAGAGATATTGTAGTTAGTTGTTGCCTTCTTACCTTGTATTGTCTGTCATTTTGTTTCTTAGTGCATTGGGTTGTTTCCCAGAGGAGAAATCGTGTGTGTGTGTGTGTGTGTGTGTGTGTGTGTGTGTGTGTCCGTTCCCTGACAGGCTAAGTTTTATTTCCTCAACCTTGAATATGACCATGGAGGGGTTGTTGATAGTAAAATCTTTAAGTGGAGTTCTGGTGGAGGATTCATTTCTACAAGCCTTTATTAAGTCCCTCATGTGTGCCACATACATGCTCTGCCAGCCACTTTGGGGTATGCAGTTAGGAGTAATATGTGGGTTGTGCTCTTTATAGATTTCTGGACTCCCCTCCAAGAGATGATGGGGACTTGAATGGAATGAGGAGGAGAATGAGACTGGGAGGTAAGGGGCTAGACTGTCGTGGTCAGTGGCTTGGGAACCAGTACATCCCCTCTCTGCTTATGCTGGAGACTCCCTGTTATAGAGAATTTGAAAGCTAGAGCTAAAGTAAAGTAGCATCTCTTCCCACTTCTCCATTTCAAACTTCATCCTGAGATTTCCTATAGAATTAAACTCGGGGAAATCTCCTTGGCTTTAACTACCTGTCTATCAAAGATAAAACTTGAATTTCTGTTGTGTACTCATTGTGTAGTTGGTGCTGTGGGAGATATAAGAGAAGCATAGATACGGTCTGGACGCCCTACACTTTATAGCCTGGTTGAGTGAGGATGCACAGTGGAAACCAAGGGCTTACTAAACAGGTCAGATCCAAGCCATATGGCACTTAATGTTCAGAAAATTTTCTGCCCCCCCCCCCCTTCTGGGGACAGCATCCATAGGTATTCAGAATGGTCCAGACTTTACATATATAAAAACAACCTGTAACACAATGAGGCTGTCCCAAACCCCCAGTAATAGAATGGTTTAGCTTTATACCAGGAAGGTTGGGAAAGCACCACATTCCACATGTGGTGTGTGCCCAGGCTGACTTTGAGAAGTTCTTGCTGTGAGACCTGCAGTTCTTACGAGGTTTTCTAAAATGAAAAAGCACATTCTCAGGGCCTATGGTGGTTCCATGTGTGCTAAGTGTGTTCGTGACAGGATCAAGCATGCTTTCCTCACTGGGGAGCAGAAAATTGTGAAATTGTTGAAGGCACAAGGACAGAGTTAGAAAGCTAAATTAAGAAATGAAATTTTCTGAGTAAAATAAAAAAAAATTAAAGGCTTGTTCTGTTAAAAAAAATTAAAAGACAAAAAGAAGAGCATTTGGAAAATCCTTAAAAAAGGGAAGCATGGGAGCGCCTGGGTCGCTCAGTCAGTTAAGCATAGCTCAGGTCATGATCCCAGGGTCCTGGGATCAAGCCCCACATTGGGCTCCCTGCTTGGCGGGAAGCCTGCTTCTCCCTCTCTCACTCCCCCAGCTTGTGTTCCCTCTCTTGCTGTGTTTCTCTCTGTCAAATAAATAAATAAGTAAAATCTTTAAAAAAGAAAGAAAGAAAGAGAAGCATGGGTTTTCAGAGATTTATATTTCTGTCATTTTGTGAATGATTGGCAACTTTATGCAAGGATTGTTGACTAATGGATTCCCATCAACCTCTAGAGGGTTGTTTGTTGGTAAAGGTACATCATAATAATGAGTAGTTAAGATCAGGGACTCTAGAATCAGACTGGGTTTCCAGATTTGCTACTCACCGTGTGACCCTGTGTACTTACTTAACCTTTCTGCCTCTCCATTTTTTAACCTCAGATGTGAGAAAATAATCACATCCACATCATAAGTTTGTAGTGAGAATAAAATGAGGTAAATGGGCTTGGAACAGTGCCTGGCACATAGTAAGTGCATATAAGAATAGGTCCTTTTATTATTTGTCTACATAGGATGATAATTACCTGGATAAAGATAACATAGACATATTTAATCAAATTTGCAATTCACACAAAACTAGGTTAGACAACTAATATGTTAAATGACAAAATCCAGATTCTGAAATGTAAGCTAGAGGAATGTGCCAAACAAGATGTGACTTTAGTAGGGATAAATAGTCCCATGCTTCTATTGAGAAAATGAACTGCAAAGATAGAAGGCCCAGGACACTTGACCTAATAGCAGCTCATATGAATGCACAAATGAAGCAATGGGAAACCAAAATCTATGCTGCTGTGTTTACTTCAAAAGCATTGAAGAAACAAACCCAGAAAGAAGAGATTATATCCTTATTGTGTTCTGCCTCGGCCAGATCACATCTGGAAACTTCATTTACAGCAGTTATCCTTGAAGAACAAACAACTACGTCTATCGACATGTGGTAGGATAGTGAGCCATGCCATGCACGTGTAACCTAGAATAGGAAGGACACAGTGTTGTCCCCATATTTTTGAAGGCTGCCACTAAAAAGAGAAAATAGACTTACTCTGGTAACTCCACCAGACCAAGGGAACAGATATGTCCAGATTGGAATGGATTTCCCTTATTTAAGACTTGATGGCCATAGGGGAAAATCAGTAGTGTCCAGAGCCCTGGCCAATGAGACTGAAAGAACTGGAATTGTGACCTCAAGCAAGACACTTAACCTGTCTGAGCTACAGTTTTCTCATCTGCAAGATGAAGAGATTCATTATTTTGGCCCTTCTGTTTGTGGAAGCCCTACTATGTTCTAAGCACTATGCTTGATGCATAGTGAACAGAATACTTCAGTTATTTGCCCTCACAGAAACTGAAAATTGGAGGCCAGACAAACGAGTAATTATAGAACACAGTTGAACTCAAGGTCTTTTAATTTTCTTCCAACACTTCCATCTGTCTGGGATATTTTAGGGGAAACAGCCTTACTCTGTATGGTCCCTTTTATCTCTCATTCTGTGGTTCTTTGAATGTCTATAGGAGATTAGAGAAAATTAGATTAATGTGGTCCCTTCATTTAAACTTCACTTAATGAGCAATACCTTTTTTTCTTTGGGGAAGATATTTTAAACCAGTAGAAATATCACTTGACTAAGAAGACAGGAGATGGGCATCTTTTTCCTTATTCTGATGTTTATCATTGAATAAATTTGCTTTTTACCCATTTTTTACAGTCTAAATGTCTCAGTCTAGGAAATAATTTTAAATAAAAATAAATGTACATTAAGACTCTGAATACACACTGAAGTAGTAATATGACTATGGAAAAAGAATGTTACATAGTTTGGGTTTTGAACTATTTCACATTCTGAAATTCAGAGAGATTTGATCACTTTATATAAGTAGGCTGTTTGATTTTATAGGATATAAATTTGCTTTTTGATTTATTCCTGGTATCTCATCATAGAAGTCACATGTTGGTCTTTGATATGTTTCAGAAGAATAGAATCATTTTGAATTTCAGAAGATGGGGATCTTTTGATAGACCTTCCTGAACTTCATAGGCCATAGCTGTGCTTTTTTTTTTTTTTTTTTTTTTAAGCTGTTCATTTCTCCCAGTCTTTGTTGCTATACTTTGGTCTGGAAAGTTCTTGTCCCTTTTTGTAGCTTCCTTTATGGTTAACATTGTTCTCATCATGTGTTCATTTCCAGCTAAACTTCTAAAGTAAGTATTAATGTACTATTAGACGCTGCATTGAGTTAATAGTTTCTGTTTACTGACCATGCATTGGGACAGAAATTGGTCTAAGTATGGTTTTAGGATAGGCTGGGGATGTCCTACCTAGGGGTAGATCAGTATTCTTAATTTCTAGCTAAGTTCCTGGAAAAGCTAAGTTTTTCATGGACTCTTCTAAATTTAAGAGCTACTTGAGAGGTTTTCTAAAATTCATTCTACTGCCTAAAAGCAGAAACATACTTAAGTGAAATGAATAAATGCATCCCTAGATAAGAAAATCTAGTAATCATGTAATACCAGTTTATTTCTTACAGTATTATTTTCATCCAATCATTCATTTATTCAACAGACATGGGCCACATACAGTTCTAGAAATTGAGGTATGGGGGTAAGTGAAAAGCTAATTTTAACAGTAGAAAATATGACTCTATGCAAGCTTTGTTTTTTTAATGGAAATATAGTTGACATACAATGTTGTATTAGTTTCAGGTGTACAACGTATTATTTATGCAGGTTTTTATATCTTGAAATATATTCACAGAAAATGTTTTAATTAAATCACAGTAATAAAAAATGAAGAGCATAAAACTCCTTTCCATGTTTCAGAAGCAAATTGGAAGAGGCCTGCAAAGCAGTGAGCCCCGAGATCAGGGATGGCAGACAGTGTTCTGAGTAGTTTTGTATTGTGCTTTGTTGAAGACTTGGGTGTAAGAAGTCGTTTATACTCTTAAAGACTTCTTTACCAGTCTTCCTTGCCTACCCTAACTCTACCCTACTCTAATCCCCCAGGTAGAACTGAACATTCTTTCTGCATGACCCCAGTCTCCTGGACTCCTGTCATGGTCCTATGATGTGTGCCTGACTTGTTTGAGGCAAGACCCCAACACTTCTCACAGTGATCAGAGCACCATTTTCATCAGAATCAGGAGAGTGGTGAGGGGAGACATGGCTGGACACTTCCCTAGACCTGTTGAAGTCAGGATTCTAGAATGGGTCTGGAGATTTTAACAGACTTTCCGGTTGATTTGCATGCATATGAAGTTTGAGCAACCACTGCCCTAACCTATAGAATGTTCTTAGTGAGTAAATCAAGCCATACTTCAGTTTTTTCTAGGTTTTGTAAGTGCGTTTCCTGTAACTGTTTCTTCTACATATGTCCAAGATTTTAACCAGTGAGTTATCAACCTGCTGATAATCTCCAGGTTTCCATGCCTTCCTTACATTCTGCAAACTACTGTGGTGTTCTTTTTTTTTTTTTTTTTAAAGATTTTATTTATTTGACAGAGAGAAACACAGCCAGAGAGGGAACACAAGCAGGGGGAGTGAGAGGGAGAAGCAGGCTTCCCGCAGAGCAGGGAGCCCGATGTGGGACTCAATCCCGGGTCCCCAGGATCATGACCTGAGCCGAAGGCAGTCGCTTAACCAACTGAGCCACCCAGGCGCCCCACTACCGTGGTGTTCTAACAGGGTTCTACCTGGTGGTGAATATAAGTGAAGAAAGAGATTAATTCAAGTCTTTTACTCACAGTCTGGCTTCTTTTTTAGTACATCCTAATGTTATGCATAGTTTCTATTTTATACTTGATAAGCATATTTAGTATTTGAATTTTGAGATAGCCTTTCTGTCCCTCATTCCTTTGCTACCGGCTGAGTAATCTTTCACCTAGACAACCTCAGTGACCTCCCAACCAACCAGTCATCTTGCTTCCATTCTAACCTTTCCCAACCTTGTCTTAACTGTAGTGAATGTGATCTTATTAAAATGCAGATTGCGTGCGGGCGCCCCCGTGCGTGCGTGCGTGCGTGCGGGCGGCCCCCATGCGTGCGTGCGGGCGCCCCCGAGCGTGGGGGCGTCCCGAGCGTGAGGGACCCCCCCCAGCATGGGGGCGTCCCCGAGCGTGGGGGTTCCCCCGTGCGTGTGGGCGGCCCCCTAGCGTGTGGGTGCCCTTGTGCGTGTGAAGATGTGGTACATATATACAATGGAATACTACGCCTGCATCAGAAAGGACGAATATCCAATTTTTGTAGCAACATGGACTGGACTGGAAGAGATTATGCTGAGTGAAATAAGCCAGGAAGAGAAAGTCAAGTATCGCATGGTTTCACTTACTTGTGGTGCATGAGGGGTAACCTGGAGAACAGTGGGAGAAGGAAAGTAAATGGGAACTAGCGTAATCCAGGGAGGGAGACGAAACAACAGAGACTTTGGACACAGAAACAAACTGAGCGACTTGGAGGGAGGGGGGTGGGGGGATGGGAGAGCCTGGTGGTGGGTACTGGGAACACCTAGAGCGTGGAGCACTGGGTGTTGGGAATGGGGAATGAATCTTGGAACAATGGAAAAAAAAATTTAGTAACAATAAAAAATAAAATAAAATAAAATAAAAATAAAATAAAATGCAGATTGACCCTGGTAGACTTCTTGCCAGGCCTTCAGTGGCTTCCCACATTTTTGGGCATGAAAACCAGGATCCCTGAAATGACCCGATGTGATTTGACTCCTGTCCACCTTCAGCTCTTCTTGTCACTTCCTCCCACATACCACATCCTGGTCACACGGACTTCACTCTGTTCCTCCAATATACCATTTCCTTCCCACTCCCCTCAGAGCCTTCGCTTGTGCAGTTGCCTCTCCCTGGAATATTGCCACCGTCTCCTGTACCCCCAGCTCTTTCTTCATGTTACTGCTTCAATATTACTTTCTCAAGAATACCTTCTCCAACCAATCTCCCCTCCCTGCCCCACTGACTGACTTAGGACCTATTTAATTCTCTCCTCTGTAATGCTGGTTTAGTCCCTCTTACTCTAGCCCTTGTTATAATTGACATTTAGTGTCATTTGTGTAATTGTTTATCTGATACTTGTCTCCTCCACTTGACTGCAAATGCTGTATTTGCCTGTGTTGTCTTGTTCATTGCCATCTGCCTGGCTCTGCATCTGATGCATAATAGGTGTGCTCGAAATAGTTTTTTTTTTTTTTTTTTTAAGATTTTATTTATTTGACAGAGAGAAACACAGCGAGAGAGGGAACACAAGCAGGGGGAGTGAAAGAGGGAGAAGCAGGCTTCCCGCAGAGCAGGGAGCCCGATGTGGGACTCGGTCCAGGGTCTCCAGGATCATGACCTGAGCCGAAGGCAGTCCCTTAACCAACTAAGCCACCCAGGCGCCCCTGCACTAAATAGTTCTAATCATCCTCTGTTTGAGACCTCCCTCCCTACTCTCACCATGTTTTCCAAAAATCCTAGGTTGGAGTCATCTGTAGATACAATTAACATGTTCTCTACTTAGTCAACTAGGTTGTTTAATAATATTAAGAAATGATGGACCCAAAACTTACCCTTTTGGAAAGCCAGTTGTGATCTTGAAAGTTTCCAGGAACTTTTTTTTTTTTTTTAAAGATTTTATTTATTTATTTGACAGAGAGAAACACAGCTAGAGAGGGACCACAAGTAAGGGGAGTGAGGGAGGGAGAAGCAGGCTTCTCGCCGAGCAGGGAGCCCGATGTGGGGCTCGATCCAGGGTCTCCAGGATCATGACCTGAGCTGAAGGCAGTTGCTTAACCAACTGAGCCACCCAGGCGCCCCTTCCAGGAACTTTAAAAAAATTTTTTTTGAGCAGGAAGCTTGCTTCTTCCTCTCTCACTCCCCCCTGCTTGTGTTCCCTTTCTTGCTGTGTTTCTGTCAAATAAATAAATAAAATCTTAAAAAAAATTTTTTTTTTGACTATGTGGGGTACCTGGCTGGCTCAGTCAGAAGAATGTGTGACTGTTGATCTTGGGGTCATGAGTTTGAGCCCCACGTTGGGTATAGAAATTACTTAAATAAATAAAACTTGATGATGCTCTGCAGGAAGCCTGCTTCTCCCTCTCTCACTCCCCCTGCTTGTGTTCCCTCTCTAGCTGTGTTTCTCTCTGTCAAATAAATAAATAAAATCTTTAAAAAATAAATAAATAAATAAATAAATAAAACTTGAAAAATATTTTTTTACTATGTAACCTTTTAGAGCCTTTATTGTACTGATATGAAGCATAAATATTAAACATTTCCAAACTTATTTGACCTTTTCTCTGCAGGACCAGGATTCCTCAAACAGATGGTGCAAACCCCTACCCTAGGCACTGTACCATCAAAGTTTCTCCTCTCATGTGCACATATTGTTTCAGTTCCAACTGGTGCACTGCATTTCAGTTCTGGCACTAACTACCCACAGTTAGCACAAACCCCATGAGTTCAGGGCTTGATCCTTCGCAAGACTGCTTCAGCTGCAGATGCAGCCACAAGTTCAGGGCGTCCCCAGGCCACCCGCACTCTCACTGAGTAGCTACAAATTTGGGGGTTCCCACAACCCTCTCAGGTTAATAATTTGCTGGAATAACTCACAACTCTAGAAAGCGCTGTACTCATAATTACTGTTTTATTAGAAAGGATAGAAATCAGGATAGCCAGATGAAGAGACTCAGAAGGCAGGGTCTAGAAGGGTTCCAAATGCAGACCTTCTGTGTTCTTTGTCTATGGAGTCAGAGCATGTCACCCTCCCAGCACATCAGTGTATTCATCAACCAGGATGTTCCACAGAGTTTCTGTCCAGAGTGTTTTTGTTTGTTTCTTTGGGGTTTTTGTTTTGTTTGTTTCTCTTTAAAGATTTTATTTATGTGACAGAGAGAAACACAGCGAGAGAGGGAACACAAGCTGGGGGAGTGAGAGAGGGAGAAGCAGGCTTCCCACTGATCAGGGAGCCCGATGCAGGGCTCGATCCTGGGATCTCGGGATCATGACCTGAGCCAAAGGCAGATGCTTAACGACTGAGCCACCCAGGCGCCCCCAGAGTTTTTATTAGGGTTTCTTGATTATATAGGCATGCTTGATTGAATTTTTGACTTTATGATTGAACTCAGTCTCCAGCTCCCT